>JASKGM010043675.1:0-21758 GCA_034509205.1 Ceratonia siliqua
ATGCGAGAGACGCGAGGGAAAAAGGGGGATTTGGGGGTTAGGGATTGTATGGAACTGGGTCATGGGTTACGGGTCTGGCAGGTGGGCGGATCCGTGGGAAGTTGTTGGGCCGCGTTTTGGGCTGGTCCAGAAATTTTTTTTTTCTTTTGTGGGTGTGGGCTGGACTATTTTTTTTTTTAGAAAAACGTTTTTGGGCTTTTTTTTTTCTTTTTCCTTCTTCTTCTTCTCTTGTTTTTTACTTCTCTATTTTTTTCTTTTTCCTTTTAATTTATTTCTTTTTAGATATTTTAATTAATTTAAATCCCTAGACAAAATTAGGTGTTTACAGGCATCTAACTCTCTGATATAAACTAAAGATAGCATTTTGATATGTATTCTTTTCTCTTCTTCACGACCTACATTCTTGTAGCTTGAAGATAGCTATTTATAGTTGAAGATGTGAATGTTGAGCTTCACTAGCCATTGAGATGTATCATTTTTCTATAGCAAGCTTTATAGCCATGATCCAATTGATTATAAACTTAGAGCTTCATGGCCGTTGATGTGGTAGCAGAAAGTAAGATTCTTTTTGTTGATTTTGAATCTTTCATTTTTGTAGCCTTATATAGATGCTTTAGGACTATTATTGAGCTTTAACTTTTAGCCTGTAGAGAGCTCCTCATTCGTTGGATGCTTCATGTGATAGGTCTTTAGACGTTGATCCATGATAACCGAAGATTTATTGCAAGTTTCAATTTCATTTTGAATTTTAATCTTCTATCTTTGAGGCTTTTAAGATTGCATTTATGGCTAGTAGGCTTTCTTCTCTTTTGGATTTTTTTATCTGTACAAGCAACTTAAAGCAAGAAAATTGACTTTTCAAAGGGTTAATAAAATATTCAGAAAGGATAATTCCCAATAAAGACTTTCATAAAATATACTTTTCAACAAATGCCTTTCAAAAAGTTGTACACTTTTCCAAACAAAAAATAGCTTTCTATTGTAACAAGTATTTCGTATTGGACTAGTGTTTTATATCTGACTTGCTACAATGTATTATATTATTTTATTTTTCTGGTGGATGCTCTGCTTACTCATTTCTTATGTGTTGCATCTTGCTCTCTTAAGAAATGCTTCAATTTAGAAAATTAATTTTTGACTTTTCTTTTTCCTAGAAACATGCATTAATGTTATTTCTCCTCCAAGTTCATTTGCTATGTAATGCATTTATCTTTATGTGCCTTATATCCTTTCCTATTTTTCTAGTTTCTCTTTACTAACTTTGATTTAATTAATAATATTTTCCCAACATTCTCCCCATTTTTGATTATGACAACTAATTAATAATATTCATAAATATCAAGTCAAATGTAAGCTTTAGAAGTTTAGAGAAACTCCCCCTTAATATATGCTTGGTCTTTCTTTGCCTTCCTTTCAAGCTCCCCCTCAATTTATACATTTCCTTCTGATTGATCGCCTTTCTGCAAGGTAGCTTACATGTTTCTTAATTACCTTTTTATAACACAATTCTGCTTTCACTTCTAATCACTTCAATGTTAGTTCATCAGAGAAGCATATGTATAATAGGCAAATTCAGAACATGAAATTACTTCTCTTCTTTATCTCATTTTAAACATATTCAAAGAAATGCATATTCCTTTCCCCCTTTGGCATATTCAACATATTCAAGCATATTATTACACTATCTCTCCCCCATTGACATCTTTAAAAACATGTGGGGAACACTACCTCTCCCTTTTTTATATTAAAAAAATCATGGGGCATAGAAAGTATTATATCATTTAGATATAGTCATTCAAGAATATGATAAGGTTATAATATCCAAAAGATAAATTATCACATACCAAATACAAATGTTCTAGATGCCAAAAATATTTTCTCAAAAATGCTAAGAAGGTATTTTCGAAAACAAGGATTTCAAGAAGTCTTGATTTTATCACTTGTCACAAATAGATTTTCTAGATTCTAAAACAAAGGAGATAAGATAAGTTCTGAAGGCATGAGAATTTTTATCTTTTTGAAGAATAAAAGTTTGGGTTGAATATGTTCAAGGAAAAATATAGAAATAAAATTTTTTATATTTTTCACAAATAGTTTTTCAGTCCTGTCAAACTTAGAGAGTTCATGTGAAGTTGATTTAGTAAAAGTACAGTAAGTGCACAAATACATGGAGTATTGAGTATAAGAATTTGTTAGTCGATCTCAAGTAGATTTCCTCAATACCTCAATTTTAGTCTTGCTCTTCATTGTGTAAGCATATAAATTTCTTGTCAGTTCAAGAATTTAAATCTTCTAAACACCTTTTCTTTAGGGATGGTAGAGCATATTGAGGTCAAAATTTGCTTTCTGTGGTTGCTCAAATTATACTTGCTCATTCATAGCTTGCTCCTTTTCAGTAGTCTTCTTAATATACTTATGGAGGTTATTGCCCTTCTAGTTGGATTCACATGAGTTCCCATATAGGACATTACCATTCTTTATTAAACTCTTTGTGGCCTCAGGATCATCAATATATATTTTCTTTAGATTCTTTATCTGCTCAGTTTATCTTGATTGATCATTCCTGTATCTCTTCAAATTTGGCTCAAAGATTTCTTAGGTATGAGAGAGTTATCTTAAATAGAAATAACTCATAGAATTTAAACTTCTCAATGTTGAAGAACTCCATATTTTCTTTCCAAGGGATAGAACACTTTATCTTGTATAAATCTTGCTTAAACCATAATTTAGCTTCTTCATACTTTTTCCAGAAACTTACTGCTTCCCAATTGTATGATTTTCTCTTTTCAAATAGCTCAACAATTTTGATGATAGTAAAAGGTTGAGAGTTGTATAAAACTTTTATAGGGAAGATAAAATCTTTAGATGAGATCTTTTATGGCCTTTTTTTTTTTGAAAAGATGAAGAGTATAAAATAAGGACTAGGCATTTTGAAATAAGAAGGAATGATTACAAATGAGTGTGAGCCCTTTCCAAGAAGATGTGAGGATAATTTCAGAATAAAAAGAGATTTTGGAATGTGGCAAGACATTTATAAAATACATTTCTCAAAACCTTGAAGGAGGTTGTCTAGAAATAATGTCTTATTTTTTAAGAAGATTTATTAAGAAAGTGTAAAAACACATTTTAAGGCATCTAAACACTATACTCATGATATCCACACATCAACCAATATATGCCACTGTTTGATCAACCACATAATATTAAGCATATTATATGTAGTCACAATCAAGCAGATATTATTATCATTAAGCATATGTTTTTCGAGCAATCAGAGTGGTTTAAGCAACCTTAATGGATCACATAGGATTAGACATCACAATTTCTTTTGATATACAATTTAAACATGTCTTCACTATGGGGCTTAGTAAAGATATTAGTAAGTTGAATCTCAATATTCACAAATTCCAATTGAATATCTTCTTTTTGCACATGATCCCTTAGGAAGTGATGCCTAATTTCAATGTTTTAGGGCCAAGAATGCTGAAAGAGGTTTTAAACAAGTTTATGGCACCAATATGATAAGCAATAATCCAAAAATTGATAAGTTCCACTAGTTCTCTTTCTATCTTATTTTGCTTCCTTCAAATTCAGCATCTAAGTAACCATGTAGCTTAAGGTAGTTTCTCATAGGATACCATAGCCCTAAGTATTAAGTCCCTAGCAAGTGTCTATAAATTCTTTTTACAGTAGTTAGGTGTGACTTCATTGGATCAATCTTGAAAATGAGCATATAAGTACACACTAAAAACAATATCAAGTCCACTTGCTATAAGATAGAGTAGGGAGCCAATCATACCTCAATATGTCTTTTTGATCAATATATTTATGTTGTTCATCACTATTCAATTTGTTCATCCTAAACCTTTTGAGTAGCTCCTTGATGTATTTAGCTAGATGGATGAAGATTTCTTCCCTTGGTTGTTTCCCTTGAATTTCGAGGAATAAGGTTATTTCTCCCATCATGTTCATTTTAAACTCACTCTTCATCAATTCAAAGAATTCCTTGCACATAATCTTATTAGTGTATCCAAGTATAATATAATCCATATAAATTTGAATAATCAAAATATTATGCTTGGTGGATTTAGTAAACAAGGTGGTATTGATTTCTCCTTTAGAGAACTTATTTTCAACCAAGAAGGCTCAAACTTTTATACCATGTCAAAGTATTTTCAATTGAAGATAAGCTTAATGGTTCATATATTCTTTAAATGCTTGTGACCATATATGCTTCTAAAAAACATAATTTGGATTTTCTAAATTTTCAAAAATAGAGATTGCTTAACATGAACTTGCGTGTTTAGAAAAATCATTTAACAAGGTAATTTTAAATTCGTTTTGTCAAAGCTTAGAGACATGAAAATGAAAGCAAGATTTTGATATATTATAATCCAATCAAGAGCAAAGGTCTTATTAAAATCAATACCTCTTTGTTGATTAAATATTTCAGAAACCAACTTGGCTTTGTATCTTACCATGTTTTCTGCTTCACCAAACTTTTTCTAAACACCCATTTTGTACAGTAAACTGAATGCCTTATTGGTTCAGGTACTCATCTTTTAATTATATCTATACATTGCTTGCTCAAAGTGAGATAGTTAGCTTAATCAAACACAAATATTATCTTCAAAAATTAATTTTCTCTTGATATAAACTCAGAAAAGCTTTGATTGAAAGAGAGTAACCAAGGAAGATACCTTTTCTATAATCAAATCAATTTTCTAGGTTTCCCTTTGTTGCAATTGAGGATAAAGCATATGCAACTATATGTATTGAGGTAACATGCTTGATTTTCTTTACTTTCATAACTCATGTGGTACAAGTTTTGATCAAGCATTCATTCATATTATAACAAGTAATGTTGGCAAACTTTAAACCAAGGATTCTTTAGGATTTCATTATTGCACAATATAGTTCATGTCACATCTAGAAGAATGTGAATTTTTTTTTTTGAATTCTCAATTTTGCTGAATAGTTCAGAATATTATCAAAACAATTTTCTTCACAAAATATTTCAATGTATTTGTATTCAAATTCTTTTCCAAATTCACTTCCAGTAATAAAATACCTTCTTTCATTTTGAACATATTTACAAAACAAACACATCATGAGCAAGCAAGAGATACCATATGAAACTTGGAAATTCATCTATGATGACTAGATCCTACTTTCTGCCTCCATAGATTTTTGTTCTAATAATATCAAAGAAATTCCTATGCTTGAGTCATAAGGGTCTTGCTACAAAAGAACTTTAACAAATAATCTAGTTTGTTTGTTTATTTAACAGACTTCACAAATATGATCTTTTCCAATATGAAGTATTTGTAAACCAATGACCAAGTCATGCTTTGAGTGGATACTAAATAGGAGAAAGATTCTAATGCAAGATCCACAATCATAAAGGCATCTTGCCTTTGACAAAAAATGATTTCATTATTGATATCATGAATGATGCACCTTGATGATTTTAACGACAATCTTAAGACTTTTATCAGATAAAAATAGCTTATGCTCAATAAATTATACTTTGAACGATAAAAAAAAATAAATATCATCAATAGAAAGATAGGGATTTATATATATTTTATTAATATTGATGATTTTACCCTTTTTCTTATCTCCAAAGGTCAACCAGCTTCCTTCTTTACTTTTGAGGAAGCAGAACTTCATGGCATCACATAGTTATGTGCCTTGAGTAGCCACTATCTAGATACCATTACTCTTTCATGAATCTCGACCTCAGGCACACTTGTTAAAGAGATTAATCTAATTCTAGGTACCCAAATTACTTTGGGTCCTTAAGGGTCAGTACTTACTCCTTTAAGTACATAAGTACCTTTAGGAACCCAAACTTTCCTAATTCTGGAATAAGGATATTTCTTGATAGCACAAGATCTGGATATATGACCATTATAGCCAAGTAGTAGCATGTTATATGAGTATTTGATTTATCTATGGATTTCTCAAAATTATTCATATAGTGCCTCTCTGGTTTTGATGAATCAATTCCTACTTTGGTTTTTTCAAAATAACATTCTTGTTTTTCTAAAGGAATTTCTAGTTTCTCTTGACTTAAAGTAAATTTTCAAGGTGATTAGTCAAGGAATCAACTTTCTTTTTCGAAAGATCATTTCAGCCTCTAGTTCACCCACTCTAATTTCTAAAATATCTTTTTCATTTTTTAAAGTTTCTAAATCATTTAAAACTTTAGAGTTACCAGTCTTTAAGAGAAGAATATTTTGAAATAAGCTTATTGTAATTTTCAAACAGTAAATTAAAAGTTTCTTGCCACTCATCAAATGTATAGGAAGTTTTAAAATAATGTACCTCATCATCTGATTGATTGTTTGTCATGAAACAGAGATGTGGTGGTTGCTCATTCTCCTTGATCTCACAGTTAGATGAACCATAATACCCTTCTTTTCATGAAGGTCTATGATTGTAATAATTCTTCCTCTTATAAGGCTTGTACATTTTTCTTGTGAGGAGAGTCATGTTAATTTCTTTGATGTCTCCAGTGAGAGTATCTTCAATAGTCTTTGTAGCCTTAAACACAATACCTCTAGACAGCTTGATGCTTTCCACTTCATCTTTCATAAAGTTATTCTCATAAGCAATCAAATTACCTCGGAGCTCATAGTATGTAATTAAATTCATGTTTCTTCCTTCTTGATTGGATGCAATCTTAGCTTGCCATGGTTTTGTCAACACCCAAAGAACTTTTTGAATAGGCTCCTTGTTTAAGTATGTTTTACCTAAAGCATCTAAGTCATTGATGATGCTCGATAACCATTTGAACATATCTTCTACTCCTTCATCTTAAATAGTTCATAGTCATGTACTAGTATATGAATCTTGGTTTCTTGTACTTCATTAGTTCCTTCATATGTTACTTGTAATTTCTCCTATATTTCTTTGGCTAATTTACCTAGATATTTTTCTAAATTCTTCTACATTTACAGTATAATACATGAGGTTAATTGCTTGAGCATTTGTCTCAATGTGTTTGATGTCTTTATCATTCCACTCATTTTCTAGTTTCTCCATGACTACGTCATTTTCTATGACACAGTAGACTTGATAATCTACATATTGAATGAATATCTTCATTCTTTCTTTCCAGTAGGTGTGGTTGTTTCCATCAAAGAATGGTGGCCTGGAGGTGGAGTAACCTTCTACCATGTTACTTGAATTCATTTTGCTATAAGGATCTTTTCTCTCAGCTGTTAAACCTGAAAATAGAGACCAAAGCTCTGATACCAATTGTTAGTGTAAAATGAGGTCAAGCACCCAAGAAGGAAGGGTTGAATTGTGTGCTCTTAAGGTTTCAAAAACTTTTTTGAGCTGATAGAAAATATTTCTTATTTGAATAACCTAAAGAACTTGGTTGTTCCTTTGTAATGACTTAAAAAGTGAATGATTAATTTAGACAAACTCAAGTGAACAAACTTGCTTGAAGTATAAAAACTAGTTCAAAATGGTGATTTGTTAAATGATGATAAAAGGTTGTGTGGAAAAATTGAACCTTAAGAAATAAGAACACTTTGAGCAACTTATTTTAAGAAACTATGAGTAAGTAATAATTAATTAAGTAATAACAATAAGGAAGAATCACACCAGGATGTATAATGGTTCAGACCTAACAAAAGTAAGATCTTACGTCCACTCCCCAAGCACACAATAAGGAAATTTTACTATATGGGTAATCACAAATTATAGCAACAGGCTTGTCACAACCTTTTACAACCAATACCCTAATCAACCTAATTTCCCACTAAGTTTTTCCCAAGAACTCATCCAAACTCACTCATAGGCTCAAGCACTCACTGCTTTTTAAACCGCTTACTAGGTAACCTATCAAGCACTAGGTTTTTCACTCAAGTACCTAGCAAACTTTAACATAGGCCCAAGCACTCATCCTTTTACACCCTAACCCAAGTAACCTCACACTAAATTTTTCTCAAACAAGAATCTAGTAAAACTCTAACAACACTTTTTCTTCAAGGTGAACCTAGCAAACCTCTCACAATAAGATTTGGATTAACTCAAGTAAGCTCAAGCTCCCTCAAGGAAATTAAATATGTAAAGCTTAATGAAGGGTATCTAACTCTTTGATATAAACTTAAGACAACCTTTGATATGTATTATTCTCTCTCCCTCACAGCCTACAATGTTGTAGCTAGAAGATTGATATTTATAGTTGAAGACGTGAACATTGAGCTTCAGTAGCCATTGAGATGCACATTTTTTATGTAGCAAGCTTTATAGCCATTGATTCAATTGATTATAGAACTTAGAGCTTCATGGCTAATGACGTGATAGCAAAAAGTAGGCTTCTTTTTGTTGATTTTGAATCTTCCATTTTTGTTGCCTTGTGCAGATGCTTTAGGTATGCTATTTAGCTTTAAGTTTTGGTTTGTAGAGAGCTCCTCATTCATTGGATGCTTTATGTGATAGCTTTTTAGACATTGATCCATGATAGCCCAAGATTTCTTGCAAGTTTCAATTTCATTTTGAATTTTAATCTTCCATATTTGAGGCTTTTAAAACTACATTTATGGTTAGCATGCTTTCTTCTCTTTTGGATTTGTTTATCTATACAAGTGACTTAAAGCAAGGCAAGCTATCTTTTCATAGGTTAATCAAATATTCATAAAGCATAATTCCCAATAAAGGCTTTTATAAAATATACTTTTCAATAAATTCCCTTCAAAAAAGTGTACAAGTTTTCAAACCAAACAATAACTTCATATTGTAACAAGTATTTCGTATTGGACTAGTGTTTTATATATGACTTGCTACAGTACATTATATTATTATATTATTTTATTTTCCTAGTGTTCTGCTTGCTCATTTCTTATGCATTGCAATTTGCTCTTTTATGAAATGCTTCAATTTAGAAATATCAAATTTTGACTTTTCTTTTTTTACTGAAAACATGCATTACTATTATTTACCTTCTAAGTTCATTTGCTATGTAATGCATTTATTTTTATGTGCCTTATATCCTTTCCCATTTTCAGGTTTCTCTTTACTAACTTTAGCTTGATTAATCTAAACTTAGTTGGCTCATCAAAAACATATTTCATATAACATTTTCACAACACTTATTTTATTGGATATGCTTATAATCCAAGGGATATGTTTTATGGTCCATTCTTTGCAAGTAAAATTGTTGAATCGAGAAAATTTAAGTTTCTTGAAAATGACATGGTTAGTGGGAGTGATCAACCCCAAAACTTAGTATTTAAGGAATATCATGTTCTTGACACAACTCCCACAATAAGCAATAAATTGGTTATTATTAATGACGCCCATCAAAATATGATGGACATTAAGAAGCCAGTTGCTAAAGCTCTATGTCTAATTGATAGTATTTTAGTAAATCCTATTGATCAACAGCCTCTAGCATAGATTGTTGACAAACCATTAAGAATATCTACTAGAATAAAGAAGTCAGCAATTTCTACTCATTATGTTGTGTACTTACAAGAATCTAACTAGGACATTGGTGCCACAAATGATCTTAAAATGTTTCACAAGCAATGGATAGTAGTAACTCTATGTTATGGTATGATGCCATGAAAGATGAGATGAATTTTATGGCAAATAATCGAGTCTGTGATCTTACTGAGTTGTCTAAAAGGGTGAAGGCCATTATTTGTAAATGGGTCTTTAAAACCAAGAACGATTTATTAGGAAACTTTAGGAGATACATGGCTAGACTCGTTGCCAAAGGATTCACACAAAAGGAAGGAATTGACTATAGAGTGACTTTCTCTCTTGTTTCTAAAAAAGATTCTTTCTATATCATCATGGCATTAGTTGCATATTTTAACTTAGATTTACATTAGATAGATGTGAAAATAGCCTTTTTCAATGGAGATTTAGAGGAAGAGGTTTATATGAAACAACCTGAAGGGAGAATTCAAGTGATGGTGATCATTACATTTGCAAGCTTTAGAAGTCTATATACGGACTAAAGTAAGCCTCTCGTCAGGAGTATTTACATTTCATAATGTTATATCTTCATTTGGTTTTGTAGAGAACATTATAGATCAATGTATCTATCACACAGTTAATGGAAGCAAAATCATCTTTCTGGTGTTATATGTTGATGATATTTTGCTTGTAACCAATTATCTATGGTTGTTGCATGAGGTGAAAAAATTTCTTTATCAACATTTTGATATGAAAGATATAGGTGAAGTGTCTTATGCCATTGGCATTAAGATTCATAGTGACAGGTCTCAAGGTATCTTGAGCTTGTCTCGGGAAACCTTTATCAATAAAATTCTTAAGAGATTTTGGATGAAAGGTTGTTCACTGAGTGTAGCACCTATTGTCAAGGGTGATAGGTTCAGTCTGAACCAAAGTCCCAAAAATGACTTTGAAAAGAAACAAGTTAAAAACATTCCTTATGCTTCAGTTGTTGGAAGCTTAATGTATGTTTAGGTTTGCACTAACTCGGCAATTGCATTTGCAGTTGGAATGCTAGGAAGATATCAAAGTAATCTAGACTTGGACCCTTGGAAAGCTACAAAGAAGGTCACGAGGTACCCTCAAGGAACTAAGGATTTCATGCCTACATATAGACAGATAGAAAACTTGGAAGTTGTTGAGCCTTTAGATTTAGACTTTGCTAGTTGTGTTGACTCTCGTAAGTCACATCTAGATATATCTTCTTGTTTGATAAAGAAGACATATCTTGGAGAAGTGCTAAGTAATATTTTATTGCTACTTCTACTATAGAACATAGTTTGTTTATTGTTTTGAGGTGACATTACAAGGTATATGCTTGAAGAGTTTCATCTCTGGGCTTCGAGTAGTTGATTCTATCTCTAAGCCATTAAGGATATACTGTGTGAATTCAGCTGCTAGGTTCTTTGCAAAGAATAATAAGAGTAGAAGCCAAAGTAATCATATCGACATCAGGTACTTAGCTATTAGAGAACATGTTAAAGTGAATGAAGTGCTCATAGAACACATTCATACTGAATTGATGATTGGGAATCCTTTAACAAAAGGCATGCCACCAAAGATGTTTAAGGATCATGTGACTCAAATGGAATTTGTTTAAGCTTTATTAGGTTCCATTTGATTTGAGATGTCACTTTTGATATACAATGAAACTCTTCTTTTAGATTTGTCTTCTCCTTCTACTTGTATATATTTGTGTTTGAGAATGACAAATATTTTTGTTGTGGAGACCTAGAATAAGCATTTAAGGCTTATTCATAAAAGTTAAAATGCCATATAAAGTGTTTCTATAAAGAATGACAATTACATTATGATACATGGAATCAATACTTGGTTATAGAGAACTTACCGCTATGATTCAAGTAATTTATTTCTTTGTTTAAGCATAAAGAGTCTAAGACTAGCGTGTTGTGATTTGTAAATATTACAAAGTAACAAATGTTTAGACCAAGTGAGAGAATGTTAGAATTGTAACTATTGTAACCCTTTTTCCTATTAATGGTCCATAAACATTTTAAATTTACAAATAAATGGCTATTTAATAGTTTTCATAGTGTTGTTGGTAAATCCCATTTAGTGGCCATTAAACAAGAATTCAATTTTTTTCTTGTGTTAAAGGGTTGTTAATACCCTTGATGGAAGGACATATATAAATAGAAGTTCCCTAATTCATGCAATTCATACACCCTTTATCATCTTTGAGAATTTCCATTGAATTAGAAGACTTGTAAAGAAGTTCATGTTTCATCTATTAGCTATGGTTGGAGGTTAGTAATATCTTTGCTTATGCTATTTTTGCACTATGATATTGTAGACAATTTGTGTACTTAGTTTACACTTTTAGCACAAAATAAATAATAAAAATAGAGAGAGAATTTGCTTTTCCTTTAATTAATTGGTTCTTCATTTTTATTATTTTTGCGGAATTTCTATGAGCAAAGAAATTTGACGCATCTTGTGAACTAATCTTGCGACTTTTATAAAACTAACAGAAATAATGAAATGTTGTCTATACATGTGTGCCTTAAACTTAGTAGTTTTACTCTATTTCTTTTTTCTTTTTGGTTTATCGGAGGTTAAACAACTAGGAAAATTGTATCTCTCTCTTTCTCTAAAGTAGATTTATGGGCCTGTTTGGATGAGCTTAAAAAAAGAGCTTTTATGCAGGTGCTTCAATTAGAAGTAGAAACCACTTTGCGTTTAGATGCAGTAATTGAAAAGTACTTTTAATTTATAAAAGTCATTTGGAAAGAAAAATATAAAAACACTTTGGACTAATAAAATTAATAAAAATGACATGCTAAGTATGGATTGTAATTAGCAAATATTAAAAGGATATTTTTGTTCAGAAAATTTCATTAAAAGATGACCAATCGTTTTCCTCTTTCATCTACGGCATGAGCTTTTATTTGAAAATACAATTTTTAGCTTTAGAAAAAAAGCATCTTTTTGTCCTTTTTTTCCCTACTTGTTTTTTTTTTTTTTTGTAAGCCCATCCAAATAGCTTGTTTACTCAAGAAGCTCTTTGTTTTTTAAAAAGTGATTTCTATCCTTTTGTGCTTTTTTAACTACATTTTTAGAATATCATGTTTGGATAGTTAATTATCACAAAGGAACTTGAAATTTTTAAAGTAATTTTAAGGGAAAAATAAAACCACACTCTTTTAATTATGGACCATTTGCAAACACCCATGCACTAAAAAATTTTAAAAATTAGTCATAAACTTTTTCCTTTTCGGATTTTAATTTTCTGTCCACATTATTTATTGGATAAATAATCTTATTCATTCTCCTAACAATTAATCATTTTAACCACAATAATGAACAATTTGAGCCTTTTGGATGGTTTTGACATTACTTGACTTAATTATGATAATAATATGAATTCCAAAATACAGAGGATGTTGAGGGGAAGTATCATAGACTTTTTCAGATCAATTGTAAAGGAGAAAAAAAAAAGTGAACCAATTTTATAAACTTTGACAGATATTATCTTTAACAAAATTTGAACCCTTATTATCTAACTCATTTGTCCAGGTTTGGTTCATTATGTGATTTGCTTGTGCATTATAAGTTTTTTTTTTTAAATGACCAAGAAAATTAAGCATCCAATTTGAAATTAGAAGTTTCAATTTTTACTACAAAAGGTTTTTATAATATGCAATAGATATTATTGTATAAGTTTTTTCTTAATTTATTTAATTCTAAGTAAAATTATACAAATTATAGAAATTTTGATTCGGGTCTGAGTCTGAGTTCAGATATAGGTATGAAGTTGTGTTTGGGTTTAAGTCTAGATCTTGGTCTAGGAGCTAAGGTAAGATTTTAGTTTGGTGCTAAGACATTACTAGTGGTAAACAATTGAAAAAGAATTTGAAATTTCATCTAAAAGTGAAGCATTTGAAATACCTATAAAGTTTCATGATGAAATGACTTCATCTAACGTTATCTTAAATGTTTAAGAAAATTTCAAATAATATTATCTTGCAACTTAGAGGCTTAGTAATATATTTCAACGATGTTAAAAACTAATGATATTACTTAGAATGAAAATTAAAAACTATTATAAAGATATGGAATCCCATGGGTAAAAACAAGGGGAAAGTTAAAAAAAAAAAATTAAGATGGGTACGAAATATGTACGGGTAATATAACAAGTATTCATAATTAAAAATCAAACTACAAACATTTTTTTAGGCTTAATTATTTCCCTTATTTTATATAAAGTTTCAATTTGGTCCTCCTACTTTTAATTTTAACAATGTTATCCACATAGTTTTTTTAAAGTTCCAATTTAGTCACTTAGTTGATTTTTCATCCAATCCCTAACAAAAAATGTTGACTTGGACATTTATTTGTTGACGTGGACATTTGACTTTTCTCTCCTACATGATAAATTTTGACTTCATTATCTCTTTTTTTAACCTCTCTCACGAGCTCCCTCTTTTCTTTTTTCCTTCTTTTATTTTTCTCTCTTGCCATCCCCCTCTTTCTCTCTCTTTCTCTCTGTCTCCATCCCCGTCTTTCTCTTTCGTCTCCATCCCCCTCTTTCTCTTTCATCTGTTTCTTCTCTTACCTTTTCTCTTTTTCTTCATATCTTCATCAATATTGAAGTTGGTCATGACAAATCCATTTTCTACCTCTTCCATGCTTTTCTTCACATCTTCAATAATACTGAGGCTAGTGACTGAAATCTTCTGCTCCACTTGCAAATTAATCCTGGTTACGACTTTAGGTTGTGGCCGATTATTCGTTTGTGGAGATTTCCCCCTTGATAGATTTGATTTTTTTAGATTTCATGACAATCAAATCATAACGTTATAAATTAAATGAAAACATAGTGAATATTAGATGAAGATCATAATGAAGGAAGTTTTAAACCTTAAATACTAATAAGAAAGGTACTTACATGCTGAATGTCATGGTCTTAGGTTTTTGTTGCTATAGGGAATCGGATATTAGGAGCATTGGCATGTGTCAAAGCCAGTAACAAGAGTCATGAGGAAATTAAAGTTGATGATTCACTACAGAAAAACATAGCTTTTCTCATGGAAACAATTTTTGTGAGCAATTCTCATGGAAGTTCTCGCACATTTCTTACGGCTATGAATTTTGGCCTAATTTCTCACAAAAGTTCTCACGACCATATTTTCTGTGCGAATAATCCTTGAGAATTATGAGAGAATTACTAGAGAATGCCATGAGAAAAAATGCACCAACATGGCGGGAACGTGGCACGATGTTATTCTCATGGACAAATGGTCGTGAGAAACTCATAAATAAGTTTTTCAGGATAGAGGGTCGTGAGAAAAATATATTCTTATAGAAAGTTGTCTATAAGAACTACAATCTTAAATGAAACACATCATTTTCAGTGTTCTTCTGACGAAAAAATTCTGTGGGAAATAGTTCACATGGAATCGTCCATGAGAAATATGCAGATATCAATAGGTCCTCAGCCTCCTTCCCTCATTTCAGTTTGGCATTTTTCTTTCTCCCCAATCGCGTTTTCTCTCCCATTTCACTCTCTAAATCAATTCTTTGGTAAATTTTGGGCATACTTTGGCATGGGCAAGTGGTGTTTGGTCTATCTTCTTCCTCTATTCGAAGCTTTGGACTTGAGGTAAGCCAAAATTTTCCTTTTTGCTGTCTCCAAATTTCTTTGCTAATGTGAGACTTATGGGTTAATTTTTAGTTTTGTTTAAGTATATGATGTTCGTGGTTAGCTATTTGATAGTGTATAGAGTTGGTTTATGATTTAGTTTGATGTGGGATAATTATGTCAAAATTTGAATTGAAATGTTCAAATTAGAGTAGATGTATATTTGTGTTGTTTAAATTTCTTTAGGGCTTTTGTTGTATGATGAATGTAGAGTGTTTGGATGATTTTTCATAAATTTTTTGAATTTTTTTGTATGAATTTCAATTTTATGGTGTTTAGGCCTGAATTTAATAAATTAAATTATGTATGATATCTTTTACATTTGGGTAAATTTATTTGGGGCTTTTGTGGTATGATGGATGTAACTCATTTGAATAATTTGTTTAGATTTTTTTGAGTCACTATGATGAGATATATTTTGATGCGTGTATGTTATTTAATGGATTTATCATTATTTTTGAATATTGAAGGAATATGAAGATCCCCGAATATCGTCGTTGAATGTACAATAGACTTCATCCCAATACCCAGATAGTTAGAGATGAGTTTTATGTGGGTGTTGAGGAATTTATTCAATTTGTTTTTACACTTAATGTATGTGTTGAACAAGGGCTGTTTAGATGCCCATACGTTAAATGTTAATGTCGAAGGTTTGAAGCACAGAATGATGTAAGGATGCATTATATATGAAAGGTTTCATGGAAGATTACTAATATTGGGTGTTTCATGCAGAGGTTCTCCTACTATTACCCCCACCTGTTGTTGAGACCCAATATTTCTAGCATATGAGCAAATGGTTATGGATATTGCTGGGTCATCTTTTGAAAAGGAGTACTATAGAGTGGAGGAGGATCCTAATCCAAAGGTAGCCAAGTTTTATGATATGTTGAGCACCGCACAGTCTCCACTATGGGATGGATGTGAAATACACTATGTATTTTCAACAAATGTTAGATTGTTGAGCATCAAGTCAAACTATAACGTTGCAGAGGCATGTATGGATGAGCTTATCACATTGATAAGTGAGATATTGTCTAACGATCATTGGATGCCTACAAATTTTTACCACACAAAGAGATTGGTTTCTAAACTTGGTTGTGGGTATAAGAAGATTGATAATTGTCTACAAAGGTGTATATTGAATTATAGTGAAGATAAAAATGCTAGACAGTGTCTATTTTGTGGTGAAGCACTGTTCAAACATTCAAAAGTTAGTAAAAGGAAGGTTACGTATGTTCCAAACAAATAGATGTGATATTTATCTATCATTCCTAGACTACAAAGACTTTTTACATCTAATACATATGCAAAGGAAATTAGATGGCATCACAAACACTCAAGTGAATTAGAGGTGTTGTCACATCCATAAAATGGAGACACATGGATGCATTTTGACCACATTTACTTGGATTTTGCCTCAAAATCAAGAAATGTTAGGTCTGGTCTGTGTGCGGATGGTTTCAATACATTCGGAATGAATGTTAAGACATATTCTAGTTGACATGTTATTAGTACTCCTTATAATCTTCCACCTGACATGTATGTGAAGGGAATACATGTTCTTTTTAGTGATTATTCTTTGTCCACAAAATTAGAGTTCTTGAAATTTAAATTTCTCATGGAATAAATCTTGAAACTTGAAACGCACCATTTTACTTAAGCGGTGTAAAATTAGAGTTTCTAAAATTTGAATTTCTTACGAACAAAATTTGTGAGAAAATCCATGGGAAATGCTTGTTATCTTCAACCCTTGCGCCACATACCCCCATTTTTAAAATTTGTCTCCCTTCTTTCTTAATTCCCTCTCTCTCGGCATCATCCAATGCCCAACGCCACCGCCACCGCCACCGTCACCCAAAACTGTTCTCAGGCCTTAACTCCTAGTAAGCTCCCTCATGATCCACTTAGTTCTTATTTTATTCTTACATCCAAAGTCATTGATGTCAATTTTATTCAGGAAGTGTGATGACAAAAATTTGTTAACCATTAATCGTTTTCTTCACCATTTTATTGATTAGTTAGCCTCCTCTTTGGTTCTTTTGAAGTAGGGACAAAACTTACAAACCTTGTTAGTAATTGTTTCTATGGTAGGAAAATTTATTTTATGGTTGAATATGAATATTGAGGAGAACAAATTTAGATGAATCAGTTAGTGGTTTCCTGACACTTTAGAGAGTTAAAACTTTGTACCCTTTACTCTCTATATGGCAAGATGTAAGAGTTTATATCCCTCTTCTTGCTCTTAATTTTCTTTTCTATTTTTATTTTGTTTTAATTAAGTAGAGCATGAGGCTGGAGCTGGTGAAGGGTATTTTAACAGTGGTTTGATGAAAGAAGAAAAAGGGATAAAGTTTTAGATTCATTGTGTCTTTTGGATGAAAATAGATAAATTTTCTTCCTTTTGTGTGTAATAAGCAATTATAGTGAATGTTTTTGGAGACTATAAAACATTGGTTGGTTGTTATATTATGATGCATGCAAGTTTCATTCATTGTATTAATTTTTTCGAGCCCAAAAAAGAAGCGCCACAACAATTGTTAGAGAAAAACACTACTGATTATCAATATCCAAAGGAAACATTGAAAAAGGCAAAGAGAAAAGAGATGATCATGAGATTGAAATAATCCTTTTATGATTAAGTGTTTCCATAGGTTATTATTTGGATGTTTTTGAAAGATCAAAATGAAAGATGAATATAATCTAAAGTGATTAAATTGTTGATAATGATATCTATAGGCATGACTCATATGAAATTGTATATGCAGCTCTTTTCTAAGCAAGTATCCTACAAAGAAAAGTGGCATCAAGAGTTTGTGAACATACATGGTGAAATGCATAATTGAATTACTTTAAAAGGCCGGCAAAAAAGTAAATGGCTACATGAAAATAGAATCTACATTTACATATTATACAATTGAAGATACTTTATATATAGAACAAAATGAGTTTGACATAATATCTCTTTACAATCAATTATTAGAAATAAGTTTAAAAATTTTAACATACTTTATCAAACTCATGAAAGAAAAACACTTTAAGATTAATAAAGGAAAAAGTATTTAATCATTTACTGCAAATCTGACCCGAACACCAACTTTCCTTTACTTTTTCTCATATTTTTCCTTTGATGATAAAACATATATAACTAATTCTAAATGCAAAGGATCCTATAAGAATCATAACAATCAACAAATGGGGAAGGAAATCTTCAAAAGAAAATAATGTAGATATTGTCTGGTTGATGGTGATATGAGAATATGAAAAATCATCATAGACAAACAATATGAACAAAACCGACTTTTTATATAGTTTGTATGTATAAAAAAGTTATGTTAGTATTGATATATGTAGTATACAAGATATTCGTTTGTTCCTAATTCTTTTCTCTTGGTTAATTGATGATCGTTGGTCCATGAGTACAATTTTTAATTGCTGATTAATTATGGTCATACTAACAATATAGAATTGACATCTAAGAGAAAAATCAAAGATTAGTGAGAATATTGCATTATAAACATAAATATTATGAAAGTTATCAAAATACATCTATTGGTCAAATATCATAAAATACACTAAATTGGACATTATACATTAATAATAACACAAAATTAATTATTAGAGCTATACATTAAGGTATGTCAGGTGTTGGATGTGATTCTGGGCCCTTAAGCAGGAAAGACAAGGGGAAAGCTGTAGCTCTGCCTTCTGACCCTACGCCTTTATTGATCAATGTTGATGCAGTTATCGACACGTTCTGCGTCAAATCCAGATCCAGTACATCTCGAATTTGGTACAACTTATGGAGCCATATCGATCCCGAGGACAACATCCTCCACTACTAGGCGGTCCTCGCAAGCAATTCCCCACATCTCAGACTCTCCCTCCCCTGACACTAGATCAGCAAACGGGCGCTTGTGCATACAGCTACATTAGAAGAAAGAGTAAGTACACTTATCATCTTCTATAGTTGTTTGACTAACCATTCTAATAGTTGCTCTCTATTACAAAGTAATTTTTTTTTTTTGCAGCTTTATTCCTTCCAATGAGCCCGTGTCATCTATCTGCAAGTCCCGTTTTAGAGGCTCATGGTATAACTTCACCCAAACTCCCCCTAAGGAAAAGAAGCACTAGTGGGACCAATTTAAGGTATTAATTGACTCACTAAAAAATGAGCACCACAAAGGCTATCCCAAGTGCAAAAGGGTGTCGCGTAATAATTAGGAATAAAATTCCTAGATCGCCTCCTCATGGAAATTTGCTTAAAATCAAACTTGAAAGTAAAAGAAAATAACGAGCAATGAAAATAAAAAGGACACTGGTCATGGACCAGATTTATAAATTAGAGTTTTGAGTGATACAAGGAAAATAAAACTTAAAATATAAAACAGCAAAACTAACAACCAAATTAGACTTATTGAAATTAATCAACCAAGAAGCAACTAACTAAACACCAAATTCTAAAGCAAACCACTAATCAAACGTTAACCAACTAATAAGGAAAAATAGAAAATTAATTCTAAAATAACCACCTATTGACTAATGAAAATTACCCCACTAATTATAAGACTCAAAATTAACAACTAAATCTATCAAATTAAAATTAGACAGCTAAGAAGTCAACTAAGCTAAATAATTTTAATTAACAAAATTAATAAAAGAATCCAAACATTTAATAAATCTAATGGGACTAAGAGATTAACATAATTAAGCCACAAACTAAGCTAGATTAGAAAATAATTAACAAAACACAAGCTAAAATTGAAAAAGCCCTAAAATAATAATTATAGGGTTCAACATTAGATTCGAAACAAAAAGCTCTTATAATCAATCCATAGCAATTGTAATATAAATTAAATGGAAGGTTAAAGGAACAAGAAAATAACTAGAATCAAAGTTGGATAAAAGGAGAAAAGTAAAACATCTAAAACTAAATAATTCTAGGCCACAAATCTAAAAATAAACTATAAACTTCAAACTAGAAAACTAAGGAATTAAAGAGGTAAGAAGATGGCTAACAATGGAAGTAGCAGCAGCAACTTGAAGGAGGGCTAGGCATCAGTAAATTGGATCCTAAAATGAGTTCTGCAAAGGCTACATTCCAATTCTACAGCTTCTCTCGCTCACTGTTCAGTTATGGTCTACGTTTTCCTTCTCTAGTTCCAGACGTGTATTCAGTTGTCTCTCCCCCTCTTGTGTTATAGTTGCTGGTGTATGTATAAAAAAAATTAGAACCCTCAAAGCTCCATACGACGTCGTCCAGAAGGTGGGATTAAGTTCCTTTGCTATTGCGTTTTGCTATTGTTTGAAACCAGTCCAGCGTTTTCCAAATTGTAGCGTTTTGTACATGTTTTCTTTATTCTCCAACGCTAGTGCTCCAACTTGCCCACATACACACACGCGCGTGCGCGCGCGCACACACACACACATAAAGGAATTAGGAAAATAAAAGGGAGGAATAAAATATAAAAAAATGTGTTTGCCCAATTAAATCACAAGTTATAAATAAGCAAAACAATTCTATTGATAATTTAAATCAGAACTTGGATTTATGCCTCTTAACCAATTTTTCCATCTAAAACTAATAATAATGTCATGAATGAATTAAAATATATTGGCTCTAAATGTATAAAATATGCTATATTTAAGCTTAATCATTAATCATAATTGTGTAGTGTTTATTCGATTTACTTGATTTAATTTCGTGGTTACTAACTCTAACTGTATTGTTTCTAATGCAGACAAAGCATACCTGGGAACCCCAGGACGAATACAACATCTATAAGATATGGTAGACCAAGTGTTCTGATAACTTGCGAGCCACGTTAAGAGACTTATGGAAAGGGAGGCCAAGGGCAACTGGATGGGCCGAACATCTTGGCCTAGTTGAGGGTTATTTGGGACTCCCCATATTACAAGGTAGCCTTGGAGCAGAACAAGAAGAATCGCTCGATGGATTAGGGCGTCTATTACCATCGAGGTGGATCCATCACCGTCTCCGAGAATAAGAGGAGGTTGGTAAGTTTTTAATAACTTATAACTTTAATTAGTTGTACTTGTTATATTATTATTATTCTAATACTTTAATTCATTGTTTGTAGACAAAGGAGTTGGGGAGGGAGCTTAATGCCCTTGATGTCTTCCATCATTTATAGCACAACAAGACCAAGGGCTAGGTGCATTCACATGCTAATAACACTTTTGTAAGTTAATTTAAATTTCATTAAACTTTAATATTATAGGTATATCTTTGATTATGTCAAATTTAACTTCTCACTAATTATGATTTAACTCATGCAGAATTATTTTGAGGAGCTAATGATCTAGACTTAGTCCTCCTAGTCTTCCTTTGATAACAGTCATTTGTGGATGGATGTTGCTAGTGGGAAGAATAAGAAGGGGTGCATTTATTGTATGAGGCCAGCGTGGTGGACATAGCTCAATCAAGCCAACCACCATAGCCCACTGAGGATCCAAAAGTCTGAATGCTCAATGACAAGGTGGAGACACTCACAACTATAGTGATGAAGCGGTAAGAGTGGCTCGAGCAGATGTATGCTTGCAATGCTGCTCTTGCCCTTGCCCCTCCCCATGATCCCACTGACAGTGATGATGT
>JASKGM010043686.1:3430-21758 GCA_034509205.1 Ceratonia siliqua
ACCAATTACAAAGAGTATATTTGTAGGGTTTATTATAACTGTGGAGAACCAGGACATACTAAAAGAGTCTGTTGGAAATTGAATGGTAAGCTGGTGCAATCTCAAAGACAGTACCCAGGTCAATTATTTCCCAATGCATGAGATGTCATCTTAACCACTCCTATGTCAGCTAAACAAGAGGTTAAGAATGTTATTATGACAGTCGATGAATTTGCCAAATATACTCTATTCCAAGCCTCTCAAGACTTTGGTTTTCATCCATTACCATCTTTGTCAAGACAGTAATTTTACTGCATGCTTTCTTCCTCTTCTTGTCATTGGGTCATAAATTATGGTGCCACTTAATCACAAGTAGAATTGTCAAACGAACCGATCTGTTGAGAAGCCAAAGTGTATTTTTGGAAGGATAAGTCTTATTAATTGTCTTGAAAGTCTAAGAGTCATGCATTTTACTTTATAATTATGATTCATGTATATGTTGTTTCAATGTATCCTTTTGTAGTTACCAACAAGTCTTTTAGGAATTGCAAACATTAAATACTGAAGTTATTACGTAGTTCCTATCAAGGTTAGTTTAATATAGTAATCTCTAGAATTATCCAAGAGTTTATAAGTATGTGTCTTGTTTCTTTGATGTACATAACAACCAAAAGTAATAATATACGTGTTCTCCAAAAATTTTCTTGTCCACATCTTTTGGTTTCTTTTCCTTGTTCTTTGTGACTATTTATCTTCACTAGTGTGGTTTGGAGGTCTTGGGCTAGTGTAACCTTAGTTACACTACGCTTTTCTCACTTGGTATCAGAGCCTTGAAGAAGCTTCTGGTTATGTCAAGATCCTTTTGTGAAGATTTTTAGTTTATGTTCCAAAAGATAGATATGAGTGGACGTATGGCCGGTATTGTTGTGTAATTGCTAAACCATACCAATTACAAGATCTAGAGTTCATGTATGGAGTCTTATCTCCAAGGTGAAGACATGTCAGATGTTTTTGGAGGAGGTGATATTGATCCTCCAACTTATAGTGATAATGATGATATTGATGAAGATATCAAGCAATGGAAGCAAAAGAATGCAAGGTTGAATTTCATTTAAAGAGATCTATCTCTCATGTCTTGTTTCATCATATTTATTATTGTAAGTTAGCAAGTGGAATTTGGCAGACTCTTGAAAGAGTGTTCAACAAGAAGAATGAGGGTCGATTGCTATTGTTCGACAATGAATTGGCTAATGCCAAGCAAGATGATCTTTCTATATCTGAATTTTTTTCTTAAAGTTAAAAGCTTATGTTCAGAGATTTCTTTGTTAGATGAAACAATTTTTGAAGTAACGATCAAGCATCACATTTTTCGTGGTTTAAGACCTGAATATACTCCTTTTATTACTTTCATTCAAGGGTGGGCTACATAACCATCCTTGGAGAAGTCTGACAATCTCTTGTCATCATAAGAGACTTCAATTAAGCAAATGGCTAGTATTAGTATCAAAGAAGAAAGTAGTGCTTTACTTGCCAAGAAGAAGAAGAATTTTAAATGGTAAGAGAAGAAGAATGAACCAGTAGAGGAATGCTCCAGCAAAGCTTCCAAAGATTTGAACCATCAAAAGGTTTCAAAAAGGCTTTTAAATGTTACCAGTGTGGTAAATTGGGTCATATTAAGAAGAATTATCGTATGAAGTTAAAGGAAAGTAATATAGCTAAAGTTGAGTCTAAATAAGAAGATTGGGACAAGTTTTTCATGGCTCAAAACATTACAAATGCCATGACTTCCATCAATGTTGACAAAGACTGGATTGTAGATTCTAGTTGTGGCCATCATGTAATCGGAGATGCGTAAAAGTTTTTTGATTTTCATGACTACAAAGGGAACACTGAGTTATAATAGATAATATTATTCACTCTGATAAAAATGAGGGGATAATTTTGATCAAGGAAGCTGGAGATGATTCAATCACTCTCAATAGTGTCTTTTATGTTCCCAAAATGAAGAAAAATTGTTTTTTTGTGGCCAATGCTGTTATGCAATGAATTACTTGCTGTTTGGCCCAAGAGATGTGAAATTTCTTTGAAATATTAAAGAGATGAAGGCAGATGTTGTTTACACTAGTAAGAGAGTTGATGATTTTTTTGTTTTATTCACTTCTAATTCTTATGTTGATAAGATGAGTAGAAATGATAATGCTTCAATTTGGCATGCTAGACTTAGCCGTCTTAATATGTCTACACTGAAAGTTATGGTGTAAAAGAATTTGGTTAATGGGCTACCAAACTTATCTAATTTTGGTAATAGAGAAGTTTATGAAGGATGTCAATATGGTAAGGTACATTGTCTTCCCTTTGACAAATCTCTTTCTAAATGCAAAATGCCATTGAAATTGGTCCATAGTGATTTGATGGGGCCATCTATATCTTCTATTTTCGATTTTCATTATATGCTACTGTTTATGTATGATTATACAAGATTTACTAGGATTTATTTTGTAAGGCACAAGTTAGAAGTTTTCTCCATGTTTTTAAAGTTTAAAGCTCTAGTTGAAGGAGAGATTGAAAGGAAAATCAAAAGCCTTTGAATAGTAATGGTGGAGAGTTCACTTTAAATGAGTTTTTATCTTTTTCCAAAGATAATGGCATTAAGAGAGAGTTCACATACGCAAAAAATCCTCAACAAAATGGTGTGGTTGAGAGGAAGATTAGGCATCTTGTGGAGACTTGCAAGAGTTGGCTTCATGCTAAAAATGTACCCAAGGCCTTATGGGTATAGGGTATAAAGTGTGTTGTCTATGTAATCAACTTTATGCCTCTTAGTCCTACAAACATGAAGACTCCTTATGAGTTGTTGTTTAAAGAAAAGCCTATGGTCAAACATTTTTGAGTTTTTGTCTCTGTTTGTTATGTTTATGTGCTAGAATCTCAAAAGACCAAGCTAGAGGCAAAGGCAAGGAAATACATTTTTGTTAGTTATGATGAAAGAAGAAATGGTTGGAAATGCATGGATCCCACAACTCACAACTTTATTGTTTCTAGAGATGTGGTATTTGATGAAGTTTCTTCATATTATGGTGTTAATGGAGTTCCACTTTAGCAAGAGAAGTCTAGTAATGTGGAACTTGAGGTGACAACCCTACCACAATCCTTAAATATAGAAGAATGAGGTGAAAGGGGGAGTTCCAGTTTTGCACAGGGTGTTTGTAACTCTGGAGAATCTATTTGTAATAACAATAATTATATTTGTAACCCTTCAGCAAAGTCCAATAATTTATGGCCTAAAAGAAACATTGTTAAACCAGCCAGGTATAGAGATGAGAACTTTGTTAACACTTATTATTGTTTCTTTGCTAATCCAATTAATGATGAAGAACCTTCAAGTTTTGATGAAGCTAAAGGTGTTAAGGAATGGCAAAATGCATGGATGATGAAATGCATGCTCTCAAGAAGAATGAAACTTGGGTTCTTGTTCCCAAACCCAAGGAGATTCAACCTGTTTCATATAAATGGGTGTTTAGAATCAAAAGAAAAACCTATGGGAGTATTGATAGATACAAAGCAAGGCTTGTTGCTTGTGGATTTTCTCAAAAATACGGTGAAGATTATGAAGAGACTTTTAGTCTAGTAGCTATCTAGATATGTGACATCTACTCATCCTGATTTTGTTTGCAAACTTAAGAAGACCCTTTATGGACTAAAACAAGCTCTAAGAGCTTGCAATTTTGTGGTTATGCAGCATCTAATTTCGATTCTAGTTTATTTGTCAAGAAGTATGAAAACTTAAACGTTATTTTCCTCTTTTATGTTGATGACATGATAATAACAAGCAATGATGAGAAGGAGGTTGCACAACTACAAGAAGAGCTTTCTGTTAGATTTGAAATGAAGAAATTGGGTGAGTTAAATCACTTCCTTGGTTTGGAAGTGGAAAACGTGAAGAAAGAAATTTTTGTTTCTCAAAAGGGACATGATGAAAAATTGCTGAAGAAGTTTGGCATTCACTAGGCCAAAAATTACTCTACTCCATTTGATGTGACTCTAACACTTAGAAAGGATGAAGGTCTCTTTAATCTAATCCTCAACCTTATCGTTCTCTTGTTGATAGTCTTATTTATTTGACTATCACAAGACCTGATATATGTTTCTTAGTAGGTTTTGTTAGTAGATTTATGCAAGCACCAAGGAAACCACACTTGGAGGCAACAAAGAAAATTTTGAAGTATGTGTATTCTTCCTTTGATATGGGATTGTTTTATAAAAGAGGTGTCACGCCCCAATTTTAGGCACGTGACCGACGTAAGAAATTACTAATGAAGTAGCATCTTACAATCCTCTATACTGACCGACTGCATCTAATCATTTAAATAAACGAGAATAATAACTTACTAACATGAAACTTATATACAAATAGATTACACCACACCGGGTAAACAAACTCTTTATGCACACCAATGGCTTCCATAGTCATCCACGAATAACTAAAACAACATGCATGCACTTGACAATACACTTACATACAATTCTTATTATACAATACAAGATTATACAACATCCTAGTCCAACTATTTAATAATACCATCTTTTGTTCCATTCATCCTCCTTGGAACATTCATCAGGCTAACACAACAACTGAGAAATCTACATACCTTGATCTGAAAAAGAAATATAACATAACGGGGTGAGTCACATAGACTTAGTGAGTGAAAACACACTTACCAGTAGATATAAGGCTTCCCATATGTATTATATATTACTTTTACAAAAGGGTTAGAAAGAGATGAAAGTTAACAAGTACTGTTCCAAACTACGTAGAGAATATCATGTTAATTTACTTGTCAAGTAATACATATTACTCTGGGAACTAGCTAAGAAAACGTTGTATCAAAGAAACTGTCAAGTTCATTCCACAAAATAATAATTCATAAACTGAAGTTTTATTCTTAATTTAAACAGTACCAGGATCCATAAATGTTTCATGGAAGAACCTAATTCAATCTGAGAATCTAGTTCATTCTTGCCCCACTTAGCCATCCTTATTGGACTGGGATGCTACAGGAAGAATTTACTCTCTACTAGGATTCCCTTACTCACTGGTAGAGGTTAAGACCTAGGTGCATGTAGTGATTCTTTAGTGATTCTACCATAACTCAATCACGGATCCCAGAGGAAAAATCTATATTTAGATTACAGATATTTAACTTCCTCATCTTACTTTCATAGAAATGGCATTCTCCACAGTTTAGTACTTTCATAAAATTTCATAAGAGCAAGAACCATTCCTTAACTCATAGGGCTTCATAATATATCATAAACATAGATTTCTAATTCACAACAATCATAATTAAGATGCTTAAAATACTTTTTGAAATTATAATATTTCAAGTATCAGAGATAGGTGAAATCCACTCACCTTAATATCATGAAAGCCTACCCCAAGTACCTCTACTCTTGAAGGCTTCAACCATCCAAACCAAAATGTGAAATTCCATTACCTTAATCGAACCAAGGATAAGGGAAAGAAACCAATCATTCAAAACCATGCTCAAACAGTCAAAATCATGATACTTAAACAATTCTATCATACGAACTTCTAGCTATTTATATAATAATATACTACACAAGCTTTAGCTTCATAACTCTATTTCTTATTATTTATTTCTTCTTAATCTAAAACTGCAACTTGGGGGAAGAGATAGAAACTTTATATTGATAATATTAACTCATTTTACGTTAATTTCTTTAATATCCAATCAGAAAAGTAAAATTAACGTATATCACTAACAGTATTATGTTTAACCAAAGGGTTCATGAGAAAATCCAACAATAGAAGAAATACCTATAGCCAAAATAGGATCAAAAGCGAAACATGATATTCTAAGGTAGTCAAGGAAGTTTTCAAATATATATATATATATATATATATCTATATATTAGCTACTTAAAGGTTTTGTTAAAATACTGGCGACCCATATTTTCATTAGTACCTCTAGAAAAGATAAATTTTTAGAAAACTTGATTTTAGTTCAAAAGGAAATTTATTTAAGAATAGTAAGATAGAATCAAAATACATGAGAGGATAACTTATGAATTTATGTAAAAGAAAGGAAATTGAACAATTAGATTAAGAAAATAAAACACTCCAATGTCTTTCAAGATCTATTATTAGTTCCTTCTCAAAGCACAATTAACACAAAGCTTATGATTCACAATAAAATTAAAGTATACAAATTTAATGCTACATACTTCCAGATTAAGTGAAGAAATGAATTCCAAAAGGTGAATAACCTAGAGACCACAACCTAGAATTAATTATATTTGCAGTGAACCCACGTTATAGAAAAATTTAGACTTGCAGGAAATCAAACTTCAAAAGCATATAAATTGAGTTACAAGCTGACTTGAATTAATCAGAACATTTCTGAAATTTAGCATCAACATTTTGTTGAAACATGGAAGCTAAGGAGGTTATAAAGATAAGAACTCTTATAGATGAAAACTTTGCTACGGTGAATATGTCTCAACATAATCAATTCCATATTCTTATGTATAACCCTTTGCTATTAATCTTGCTTTATATTTTTCTAATGTTCCATCTGGATTTAATTTCTTTTTAAGTATCCATTTATATCCAATAGCTTCTCTATTTTCAAGCAAATCTAGTAATTCCCAAACTTTATTTTTATCAATAGAGTTTATTTCATCATCTATTGCCTTTTTTCATTATTTTGCCTCTAATGAATCCATTATTCATCATCATTGTCTTTATTTTTATCTACCATAAGTGAATAATAATCTTTAAGATATGATGGGTATGTCTTTCTCTAGTTTCTCTTGCAATATTACCAATGGTGTCATGAACTAATTGATCTACTACTATTTCATTTTCAGTTAAATGTTCCTTTTCTTTGGTTATTTCAAATAATTGAATTTCCTTACTCTTATTAATATTCTCTAAATCATTTTCAATAAAATATGCATATTTACTATCAATTATTCCTATGGTTCCATTAGCATGATGCACAACAAATTTATAACCATATATGAATTATCAAAATAGCGAATAAAATTACACTTAATAATTTTAGGATCTATTTTGGATCTATTTTTATCTACAAGTCCAACATGTGCATTAGAACCCCAAACATTTAAATTAGACAAATTTGGTTTCCTTCTTGTCCATATTTCATATGAAGTAAATTTTGTTGTTTTATGTGGTAATCTATTTAATATATGCATTGCAGTTGATAAAACTTCTCCCCAAAATTCAGTTCCTAAATTTGAATAACTTAACATACTTCTTGCCATGGCTAATAGTGTTATGTTTCTACATTCAGCAATACCATTTGATTGAGGTGACTAAGGCATGGTAAATAGATGAATAATTCCATTACTTATACAAAATTCACAAAAAATTTTAGAATTATATTCTCCACCCCTATCAATTCTTAAAACTTTTATGGTTCTTCCTAATTGATTTTCTATTTCTAATTTATACTCTTTAAACACTTCAAGAGCGTTCGATTTTTTCATTAGTTAAATAAACATGCCCAAAATGTGAACGATCATCAGTGAAAGTAATACTATATTGCATTCCCTATGTGTTTTTACATTTAAAGGTCCATATATATCACTATGAACAACATCCAATAATTCTTTGGATTAAATTCCTTTATTAAAAGGTTTCCTAGTCATTTTACCGGATAAGCAAGGTTCGTATATATCAAACTGAACATTTATTTTAGGAATTAAACTACAATATGACATTATATCTAATTTATTTTTATTCACATGTACCAATCTTAAATGCCATAAATATGAATCAAAAAAATTAGATAAAGCATAACAATCATCACTATAAGCAAAAGAAATATTATTATTATTATTATTGTTATTATCATTAGCACTAGACTTGTTCACATAATACATGCCATCAATTCTAGTACCCCAAAACATAATTCTACTATGCTTACCCATAGACACTTTGTTGGACCAAAAACAGACCTCAAATCCTTTCTCATCAAACCTTGCCGTAGAAATCAGATTTCTTCTCATATTTGGAGCATATAACACATATGTTAATATCATATTTTTTTCATCAGATAATAGGATCTTTATCGTTCCTATTCCTTCAACCATAAAGAATGTATTGTTTCCAATATATATGTAACGACCATCGATTTTTAGCTCCTTAATCTCAGTGAAGAAATGGCTAGTTTTGGCAATGTACTTGGTAGAAACAGAATCTAACCACCATGCTTAATCATCACAGTCAGCAATAAGACATTTAAAAACAACACAAACTATGTCTTTATGACATTTTCGATTATTTTGATTAGTATTTTGGGGGCAGTTATTTTGAAAATGTTCAATTTGACCAGTGGTAGATCTATGCAGAAGAAGGTGGGGGCAATTGGCCCCACAAATTTTTTATTTTATTAATATATATATATATATAATTTGCACCCACGAAAATATAGAAATTGCTCCCTGCTTCTCCAGTAAGTTTTACCTAGAGGTGTTCTTAATATACCTAGGCTAATTTATTAAGTTTAATATTCATATCTAACTATAAAATATCACAAGCTATTGTAATAATTAATAAATGAGAGTTTGATTTGTCCAATAGCCTAATACCCAACTTCAAGAGCTTAACAATATATTTACACAAGTGAACACTGAATTATTTCTTTGTGTAGCAAGCTTAAATCCAAGAGATTCATTTCTGCATTTGATAAGGAAAAGTCGATTCGTTTGGCCGAGTTTTATCAATCAAAATTTTCTTCTGTGGAGCTTATGGGGCTTGATAGTCAACTTGAAACCTATATCATAGATATTCATGTTGATGATCAACTTTCAAAGTTAAATGGGATTAATGATATTTCTACAGTGTTGGTGAAAAATAGAAAGCATATTGTATCAATGGTGTATTTACTTATGAAGTTAGCTTTGATTTTGTTCGTGGTAACTGCCACAGTTGAAAGATGTTTATAATACCTTAATAATAAATAAATAAAAGAGAAAGGGAGGAGTTTGAATTAAAAATAAAATAAAGTTCAGGGACTAGTTAGCAAATTTTAAGAAATAATAACTTTTAGAAATTTACAAAATGGTCCCTCCTTCCTCCCCCCAATATACCCCAGCCGACTCGCCCCCCCCCCAATTTTCTTTCTTCTCCAGTTCAGCTCTTTCCCCTACAAAATTGCAAAAAAAGTTATCTCTTCCTTTGTGTGCTCCCTCCTTCGTTTGGCCGACCACTCTATCACCGCCGTGTGCTTCGTCCATTGTGCTGCTGTTCGTGGCCGTGAAAACCTACTGGAACGCCACTGGTTTCTGTACATTCATAGCGAAACCTAACTCTAACAGCAATGTTTTGTTACGTGGAAGCTTGACCGTGCCATCCAAACTCCATCATAAATTGATCTTCAAAGTTTTTACCTGCTGTAAGTCCATTTTGTGCCTCATTTGCACTAAAATCTGAAGCTGGAAATTATTTTCAAGTGAAGTATAATGCCAAGCCTCTTATGGGTTTCACTATCATTTTGGGATTATTGACTTTTCCTAAAGTCTTTGATTTTAGCTTTAGTATATAAGTCTTTGTTGGGCATAAGAATATGAGCTAGTAGATGATTTTTACGCTCTTGATAATGGTCATAGTGAAATTGGGATCACTCTTTAATCCCCAAAGACATTTTTTTCCTAGATAATGGTAAAAAGGAATTTTAGTTTCTCTTATATAGACATTAAAAGTTGTTCTAACTATATTCAAGAAATACTTCCTTATCTCCTTGGTTATATGAAAATTTTAGGTTGTGAAGATAAAGTTTGGGACTTCTTGAAATAAAGAAATAGAATTAGAGTTGATATAAATTTGTGAAAGTGCAAGGGACTATGTTGACATTTTTGTGGGTTTGGGAAATTATTGAGATGACGAGAAAGCAAAGCAATTTGTTTGTTAACAAAAGTCCTTCTAGTGTCAAATTCTTATTAAATAAATCAGCGATTCTCACTTAGATATCTTTCCCATTTTTAGTGGTGGTGTTAGGAAAACAGTTGTAAATTCGAGTTGCTAATATGTAGGTGTACATGTTATAATTATAGGTACACTTGAAACAAAGTCTTAGGCTTGAATCTATCATGAGGTAGAGTTGAGTGGAAATAATCACCTCATTGCTTACAATTTGAGTGGTGAGTGGATATTTCTATATTATGATTTAAATTTTATGATTATCAAGCATGATTTGGGATGTTTTGAATAAAGTGCGGCATACTTGAATTTATTGTTCTTTTCCAAAGTTTTTATGGGAAGGAATTGCGTAAGATTTCTGAATTTGATTTAGAACTATGTTCTGGGATCTGTAATAGAGTGGTGGTAGAACCACTAGGTGCACCTAGGTCACATCCTTTATCATTTGAGGGCAGTTCCTAGTAAAGGGTAATTTTGTCAGTAAGTGTAGTTTCTGATATAAATGATCATGAATGTGAATGGTTCCTCTGGATGAGTGAAGCTTTGGAAGGAAATGATTAATTGAATATTCCCTTCGGTGAGTGCAGTTTCCGAGGGTGAGGATTAGGTCCCTCTTCAGTTGAGTTTATCTTCTGGAGTGGTAATACTAGTTTCTCAGTTTGGTTTCTTCCTTTGAATCATTATGGATCCTAGTATGTTTTGTGAACTCTAGTAAATTATTTCTAAACTTAAATGCTCTTGAGAAAATATTACCAAATATTGTTATTGGCATTTTCAGGTATATAATTATTTTGTTTCACAGATGTAAAGTGTATCACATGCACAATATTACTTTTCGGTTATACTTTTATGTATTGAAACGTTAAATTGAACATGATGATTTTTTACGGTGATGCACTTTCCACTTGGGAGTTCATACGTCCCTTGGCAAGTATTTCTTCCATTCACTTAGTCGGTGTGTCTCACTCCTTTAATTTCTAACTTTTTTCAAATCAAGTTACTGGTGATTTTCTGTTAGCTCCACTTGCACCCTTTGAGTCTGTTGATTGAATTGGTAGGCATTACCCTAAGTAGTAGTAGAGTACACTTGTGGAAATTATGGACAAATGTTGGATAAGATTTACTAGTATTTTTAATAAATTTCATAGTCTGTAATTATAATTATATGGTTATGTATAATTTGGAGATACAGTCCATGTTGGATCCTTTTATGATTTTTATTTAGGCCATGGAGGCCATTTGAACCGTGGTGGGCATGTCCACCTTCTTGGTTATTCTGTTTGTACCTTAGGATAATCCATATTTCATAAGAAACTTTGCAAAATTTTTATTAAAATTTGGACTTAGAATTATTGTGTTAAAATGTGTCTTGTTTCTACTATTAAATTCATAACTAGTTTCTAGTGGTATTAATTGCATTAAGTAATTTAGGCTGGTAGGTTATTACCTAAGTGGTAATTTCCCTATGCCGGTTATGTACTCTAAAAAGGGGCGTGAAAATGTCTATTTGCAATGAAATTTATGAAGAATGGAATGCGCAATCGTACGAGAGATGAATTGTTGAATGATTGTTTGGTCATATACATAGAGAGAGATAGTTTTGATAGTGTTGAAAATGAACAAAATCATACATGTTCAAAATATGAAAACACGTAGAGAACAATTATAATTTGTAAAGGCTGAGGTATCTTGCGTTATTTGACAATGAGAATGATGAGATTATGTATTTTGTATAAGTGACATTGGGTGTAATTGGGGATTTACTAAGAGTGAGAACTACTTTTGTAATCTTCTATTTTTAGCTCAATGAACTGCCTTTACTACTTAAACTTTCTGCATCCGCCACTGAGTTTAACCACTTTTATAACAAGTTTTTTGTTTTCCCTTATACTGATTTCTTTTATTAAAATTTTTATTAAAGAACTTCTTCACAGGAGCTGAACTAAAGTGTTTGGGTAGGGAAAAGGACTTGAAAACATAACCTTGAGAAGTCTGAGAGTTTATTTGTTTCTTGTTACGACATTGGGCTTCTAAACTTAAAAGCATGGGTAGGTTATCCATTATTATAGCTCTCCCATAGACATTAAGGGCAATGACAATGGGGTCCCATGAATTTGGAAGACTATGAAGGATGGTAGACACTTCATATGCTTAGGAATTGGGTTTTGGTTTTATTATCTTGGACGACGAAGACCCCGGGCATGCTTTTGGTTTCCATATGGCAGCCAATTCTTTTCAATCACTACTAAACAGTTAACATGCTCATCTACTGACTCATTTTCTTTTAGTAGAGTTGTATTAAAATTTTCAATTAGTAACTCAATATAAGCATTAAAATGACCTATAAAAACTTGAGTGATTCTTGAAACATCTCTCTTGTTGTTTGATGCCATTCAAAGCGAATTTCCATGTTTGGCTCTATGAATGTGCACATTGTTGATATGGCCAATTTGTCATCATCCAAGAACTTCTCATACATCCGGCAGTTAGTAGCAGTGGCATTGACTGGTGGCTCATCAGACTTAGGGATTTCCAACACACATTCAATTTTGTCTTGAAAAAGGATATGTTTAATTCTTCTCTTCCATGAAGAAAAGTTTGCTTTATTTAGACGTTTTATCTTGCTCAATTTTACACTTATAGCCTTGGAAGCCTTTGGATAATTTTGAGAGATAGGAACAAAAAGGAGGGAAGTTGGCTTTAATACTAGTGTTGTACTAAACGTAAAAAAAAATTGAGAGTTTTATTGACAGTGGGAACAAAGCCTTTTTCTCACAATAGGATTTCTTAACTTGGTGATAAGTCTACAATTGGTCTTGAATTTTAGACCACTTTATATAATTCCAATAGCCTAAAAAATAGCTATTAGTTTTCAATATCTCATCCTTTTGTTTCCATGTTTAATCATGTGGCTATTACACTATCTTACTAAATCAATTTTTTACTCAATAGAAAAATTGTCAAAGTATCTAGTCTGACTTAGTTTGACACACCCACACTAAGTACCCAAGTATCCTAATGTGGCAACATCTCTTAAATATATGTAATATGCATGTGCATATAATAAAAAATATTTAATAATGTATATATTACTAATGTTGAAAATTACTTGAGTATGTGAATGTCATGTAGGCTAGCCTTACCTCATGGGCTGTTTAGCTATATATTCCAACAATTAATGACTATGTTTAGTTTACCTTGTGAGTCATGTCAATATAATAAGTACCATCGTGCTTCCTATCCACCTAGAGTCAATAAAAAGGGTTTCACTGATTCTGATTGGTCTAAATGATTGTGTTTTTGTAAAAGGAAACCTAGTGTCTTGGAGGAACAAGAAGCAGAATGTGATAACACGATCATGCACGGAGGTTTAATATTGTACTATGACTTAAAACAAATGTGAACTTATGTGGGTTAAACATTTGTTGTGTGAAATTGGGTTTAACATATCTCTTCTAATGAAGTTATGGTGTGATAATCAAGTTGCTATGAACATCTCATCCAACCATGTGTTCCATGAAAAAACAAAACACATTGAAGCAAATTGTCATTTTGTTCAAGAGAAGATCCAAGAAAATCTAATTAACATCATACGTTCATACGAGAGAGCAATTACCTACTGTGTTCACCAAATCTATTAATGGGACCAGAGTTGATTTTATTTATTACAAGCTGAGTATGATTAACGTTTATGCTCTAGTTTGAGGAAGAGTGTTGTATGTATGTGGGCTTTTTAAGTTTGAGATTATTTTATGTTCTCCCTAATTCCTATAAGACGTGCCACATATACTACAACCTTATTTCTATAAATAAGATAGTTCACAAGGCTAACTAATTAAGTTAATGCCTTATTATTTTACAAAGTTAACATGTAATTTGGATGAAAGGTGTCAAAGTACAATGGGGCTAAAAGATATGGAAGATATCACCAAAAACAAAATTAGGGAGGCATTACAATACCAAGATCAATTTTTGTATTTTATTAATAAAAAAAAGGTATCACCTAGTCATAGAGAACAATTTAATTATATGAAATTACCAATGAGGAATTACTTTTACAAATACATATTTTATTGAGCAAACTAATGTTTTGGTACTTGAAAAAATATTTTCAATTGAGTTCTTCAAATTTATACTTCTTAATTTATTCTTCCAAAAATCAATTTTATTTCAATTTCATTCATATGTTAATTTGACTAACTGATAATTGACAAAATTACTACTGTGAACTTATAAAGGGTGTATATCTCTTGCACTTGATTTCACTATATCTATAAAATTAGTTTTTAAATAATTAAATTAAGATAATTTAATTTGAGAGATTTAATTAAAAATTGATATTGTATATGATTACAACATTAATTTTTTTTTTAAATTTATACAATAAAGACATTTTTGAGTCAATTTGAGTATCAACTGAAACTAAGTTTTTCTCCAGACTATTTTAAGGAGCACACCTCACATAGGTATGTCAAAACGGGCTGGGCGGTCATTTTCGATGGGTTGAGTTAACCTTTTAGCCCATCATTTTGGCAGGTCGATGTGAGCTAGGCCTCCTCTTTTTTTAACCTACACATTTGAAACCCCATTCTCTTACACTCTTTAGTCTCTACCCTTAGTTTAGTCTCTATTTAATTCTATTAAGTTGCAACATACTTTTGCTTATTTAACTTTAAATGTTATATTATTTGTGTTTAATGAAATATCAAGTTCACCACAAGTTTTGCCATTTTCTTATTTCTTTACATTATAGATGAATTGAAAAATATTTCCTTTCATAATAGAAATATAATAGTGAAAAAGTCAAATGTATTTTCTCTTGTTTTGACAAACCATATACTAGTTCATAATTATTAAAACATTAAGTTCTTGAATGTTACATTATCTCCTTTTACGTATTTAAAAATTTTAATGAAAAAATAGATAATTAAAATAAAAAATTTAATGTTAAAATTTCAAAATATATCTATTAGAATTAATATATGTTAAAATATTAAATTTTTATTTATTTTTTAGTACGTTGGTGGGAACCTAAAGATATGGTGGGTTGAAACCTTGCTAACCCACCCTGTCTAAGGGGGCTGAGGCCACGTAAGAGTGTCAATTAAGGCTGGGTTCGACAGGCCAACCTCAAAGGTTAGGGTGGATTGAGAGTTAAAAAATCAAGTCTTAAAAAATCAACATTGCTTTTGGCCTGGCTTGTTTTGTCTGGCCCGTTAAGGACTAACTCGTGAAAGGTCGAGTTGAGCCTTGTAGGTATTTATTTATTATTTTATTTTATTACAAAACCTCTTCATTTTTAAGTTTTACTTTCTATTTCTCACTTCTAACTTATTTCATGCAAGTATGAAAAATTAAGTATTTGTTGAAGGATATATTTGATGTAAGTTAGATGTATTTTGATGTAAATTTTGAATTTTTGAAGTTTTAAATATTTAAATATTTTAATTTATGTTTTATTTTTAATAGCGTGTAATATAAGTTATATAACTAATTTGTTGATTAAATTTCTTTGTCAATTGCTTGAAGTGATATAGGAATATGCATGATTTAATAGCTAATATGAAAAATAATCAAAAGTCTCAGTTAGATATTTATTTAGATGAGTCAAAACTTGAACTTCATTTTTTTAAACTTGTTTAATTTTTTAATTTTAATTATTATTATTTTTATTATAATTTATACTTTGTAAATAAAGAAGAATATGACAACTTAACAATTGTACTTAATTTATTTAATTAAGATTCAAATATAATTATTAAAGATGATTGATTAATTATTTTAATTTTAATTTTGTTATTTTTTTAATTTTTTTAATATTAAGTTTTTAGGAGATTAAATCTATGATAAATTAATATTTTTTAGTTATATATAAAATTTTTATATAATTATAATATTTTTTAATAATATATTTCATTAAGAATCGTTTAACGCTATTACTTTAAATTAAGACCAAGTTGAACTTTTGAAACCTTTTCGGTAAAAGAATATTTTAGGTTTGGTTTGTAAAGTGACAACCTTTGACGAGTTCTTACTTGACAACCTCCCCTATCCTACATAAGCATAATCTATTTGAGAGAACAAATTTTTTTATACGCTGATCAAAAATTGAACTTAAATAATTTAGATAACATAATTCCTTAACCATTATTGTCATTATTGTTATTATTTTTATCCAAATCTCATCACTCTCTTAATTGTCAGTTTTAATTACACGGCAGATTCATTCGGCGCGTGTAGAGTGGAAAAAGGGGAAAAAGAGAAAATCAGAAAACCTAAAATCAGACGCATGAATTTCAACGCTCCACGGAGACAGAGGGAGGAATACCCAGTGTCAACTTGCAGCGGAAGCTCCTTCCCATTAGCTCAAACACAAACTCTTTGGCTTCTCTTCTTCCTCGCCAAGCGCACGAAATACGAATATTCTTCTGTTGCTCATTGATTGAAGAAGGAACATGGCTCATGGTGGCTACAGCAAGCGCCGGGTCAAGCCCGCCAGTCGTCGATCCAAGGGGTTGGGCATGGCGAAGAAACCGAAAGCCGTTTCTCTGAAAAACCAGATTCGATCCACCGAGCGCATGCTCAGAAAGGTAACCATAGTTTTATAGAGATTCGGGTATTTGTTAAATTAGGCGTTTATATCGGTGTAGCCCTTTTCTGCTCCCTGTAAAGGTTAAGGTTTGTGGGTTTGAAAAAATTGCGTTTTATACTAGTTCTTGGTGAAAGTTTGTTACTTGAGTGGAGGATAAGTTACAAGGGATGATTTGGTTCATTTTGAAATTAGGAATTGAAATACAGTAGTTTGGGTTCTTTGTTTTGGGTTTGTCTTAGATCCTTTATATAGAAATAGAATGGTTAATCATTTAATCTGAGGCTCTCTAATATGCTCATATTTCAATTTTTTTAATGGGTAACCCTATAATTTTAATATGTAGGATGAACATATAAATTTCTTGTGAATCTAAATTGCTTCTCGAAAAGTAGTTTCAATCCCTTTTCCAAGCTCCTAACGGCTTTGTTTTTTGTGGTTCTGAAGAATTTGCCACCCGAGGTGAGAGAAGCACAAGAACAGAAGTTAGAAGGGCTGAAAAAGCAGCAGGAGATTCATACTCGTCTTGCTGCTGAACGCCAAATATTCTTGCGTGATAGAAAGATAAAGTTTTTTGGTAAATTTTCATTTTCTCCCTTGACATATTGCTTGACGAATGTTACGCAGTTGATTTGTGTTGGCTGCTATCATATTGCCACTTTTCCTGAAGTAGTTGTTCATTGTTCAGAGAGGAGGAAAATAGAAAGAAGAGTCAGACGTCTAGAGAAACTGCAGCGTACTTCATCTGCCCAGGTGCAAGGTGCAGACGTCGCTGAGCAACTTTCCAGACTTAAAAAAGATCTTCAATATGTTATGGTGTGTGTTACATTTTTATTTTAAAATGTATCTCTTTTTATTGAATAAAATATACTGCGGATAGGAAAGTACTGCTTGTTTTTGCGTCTTTATATACTTCTAGTAATGGCATACACTAATGTGAGTCAGAAAATTTGATTAATTGATTTGGAAGAATAATTTCTTTTAAAGAAAAAAAGAATTGTAGACGAGTGGTATAGTGAGATAGTAAGGAGAGATAATGATGCAGTATGGGTGAAAGAAGAGAGAACTAGGACTGCAAATACTCAGATCTAGAAGGAGAAGAGAACACACAAAGCTAGGGTTCTTCGGGGAAGAGAGAACTTATCTTTTTCAATTCCTCAATTCCAAATATAACATAAAAACTGATTACAAAAGGAAATCCTCACAATATGTATCGTGAAAGACCTCAGACCTGTAGCTAAGATAGTCATGTGCTAGGCACATGCTTCATTAAAGGGAAACATAATACAACTGGAAGCAGAATAAAACGCAAGAAACAATACTGTAAAATAAAAGGAACTAATCTGGAATGCAGGGATGCTCCTGCATCATACAATAGCAAGGCTAATGGGTGTAAAATGTAAATAGTGGGGATGATGGGGAGGGATGATGAATGTGGTTGTACAAAAATATCAATTTACTCTATATTAATTTTTGAATATCAAATCTTAGAACTTTATTTGATATGTTTAATAAACATTTAAATACAGTACGGGCCCTTATGGAATTTATGTAACGAAATATGTTAATTGAAGGCTATCTTTGCTCGCTCTCTTAGTTTCTTAATTTTCTCTAGATCACAACCTGCAAGTAGTTTTGGCTTTAAAGTTTTCTTGGTATCAATATCAATGTGTTCTCTAATATCTCTATACGAGATATATAATGCTTTTCTTGGGTATCAAAATCAATGTGTTCTTTAAACATTCCTATTCCTCTTAGAGAAATTCAATTTAACCTTGTGGGTCTTCCAAGAG
>JASKGM010043697.1:5256-21751 GCA_034509205.1 Ceratonia siliqua
TACTTAACTCATGGAACTAGTTGAAATATATTATAGTTGTTTTGAGCCATTTCAGTACATTGCCAAACAGTTAGGGGCTGGGTGCTGCAGCGCCCCAAACGACACAAAAGGCAGAGGAGTGGATGCTGCAGTGCTCGGGCACAACTTTTCACTTAAAAACAAAAACCCACATTAGTTTTAGGGATTCTCGGGCAACTTTTGGAACAAAGAGTGATAGCTAGAGCAAAGAAGAAGGGATGATAATTCAAAGCTGGTCCAAAGAATAGTGGATTGCGAATCTGAAAGGAGGAGAAACCCATCATTACCTCCAATTAAAGAGTTCCCTTTGTTTTCTTCTAAACTTAGTTGTTTCTTCTTATTTCAATGTTTTCCTCATATATTTTCTGCCTTATTTTGAGAAATATGAGTAGCTAAATTTCTATTTTAGGTTTGGGATGTAGTCATTGATGGTTTTATTATGATTTGATAATGGTTGTGGATGATATTTGCTAGTTGCAATTCAATAAATTTGGTTTTCATGCTTTCAATTAACTGGCCATTGATTGTTGTTTTAAGGCATTGAATAATGGAACGAAAGTGGAAGTTCAATGTTAGTTGGTGGATTTATTGAACTTAGGTAGTGTAATCACGAAAGTAGATCCACACCTCTATGACGTTTTGTTAGATTCCAGGAAGCTTAATGAGTTTGTATTAACTTTTGTGATCACGAAAGTAGACATATGATTAATATGAGTATAGTTGTAACACCTTAAAAGACGGTAATGCATGCCTTAAGGAATCTGGTCATTGCAAATTAGGAAATATTAACAACCACACCCCAATATCATAATAGAGTATCAATAGATGAATCCCAATCCTAGGATTCTTTTGTCATTAATTTCTTCCAGCTTTATTGCGCAGTCTTTTATCTTGTTATCTTGGATGCTTAGATAATATAAGTGATACAAATTTTGTACTTGAATTCCTCCTTGTGGATATGATACTCTTTCTTGCCATATTCTATTTAAATTGACCTATACATTTATGGTGTGCTTTTGAGGCATCAATATTCAGCTTTCATTATGGATTGAGCTACAAAATCTTTCTTTTCACTTATCCATGATATTGCACCTCCACCAAACATAAACATAAACCCCTAAGTTGACTTTTGTGTATCCACACAACCTTGATAATCAGAATCTGAGTAACCAACCAGTTGTAACTCATCAGCTTGATAAGTCAAAGCATGTGACTTAGTACGCTTAAAGTAGTGAAACACTTTCTTTACCCCTTCCTAGGATTATATTGAAATCTTCTAAGAACTCCCACTAAATAGGCAAGATCTGGCTTTGTACATGTTAAAGCATACGTGAGACTTCTAACAGCATAATCGTATGGAAACAATGCCTCATTAAGCCTATCTTGGGTAGAAACTGAATAATCTTCTCTGCTTAACTTTTTTGACACATGCCCTTAGTGCAATAGTCCATCTTGAATCGATGTAAAAGAGTCTCAATATATTTCTACTGTGAATTTTCATATCAAATGTATGAAAAAACTAGTTCTTGATTTCTATTAAAAAAAAAGGCACATTGTTGCTAGCTAGAATAATATCATCCATATATTAAATTTAAGATAGCAATTTTAGTTTCTGTTAACTTCACATATACACAATAATCTTCAGGATTTTGAACAAAACCATATGCCTCAACAACTTCATGGAATTTAAGGTTTTAGTTTCTATATGCATGTTTAAGACCATAAGTAGATCTTTCCAACCTGCACATCATATTTTCATAAACAACAAAACTAAGGGTTGTTCCATATAAATATCTTCAGAAAGACTCCCTTTAAGAAAAGTCGTCTTGACATCCATTTGAAACAGTTCATGGTCATAGAAATCTACTAAAGCCAAAATTATTATGATAGATTGAATTTTAGCAATTGGAGATAACGTCTCATCATAATCAACCCCATATTGCTGAATGAAACCTTTTGCCACTAAATGAGCCTTATATCTTTCCACTTTTCCATCAGAATTTCTTTTCCTTGTAAAGATCCACTTGCAACTCACAGGCTTAACAAATTTTGGTGGATCAACTTACTTTGAAACTCCATTCTTATCATGAATGTCATTTCATCTTGCGTCACCAATCTCCACCTTTTAGCATCTTGATCAGTAAAAACCTCATCATATGTTTTTGGATCTAACAAATCCTTATTAAGCCTTATCTATTCAAGCACTTCCCTAGCATATGAAATAAAAGAACTTGGCCTCTTCATTCTTTCACTCTTCCTTGTAGCATTTGGATAATCATTTCTCTTATGAGAAACCCCTACACTTTGATTTACTAGTATTTGGGAAATCACATGCTGAGACTCTTGAATTTCTTCAAGAGTTGACTTTTTCCCAATAAATTCATTACAATCAAAGTAGTCTTCAATAAACTTAAAGGACTAAATTACGACACTTTAAATTTAGAGAACCAAATTGAGAAATGTAATATATTTGAAGGATTAAACTATTAAGCTCGTTTATATTTTTGTTAATGAAAATGTTGAGAAAAATCTTGATTAAAATAATTTTGAGGAGCCAACTATGTTTTCAAGTAAAAAAGAACAAGTCTGGAATATATCTTGAATGTGCAAGTCATATCGCATAAGAAATAAGCAAGCTAAGTAACATGGAAAAAATAATTAAAATGATATATTTGTTAAAAATGGCACTTTAGCTTTTTGGTAAATAAATCACAAGTCTGGAACGAAAAGGTATTGGCAAAAAGGGATAAAAGAACCATGTAACTTTGTTTTATAAATCCCAAACCCTTCTAGAAGCCTTTAAAAAAATTAGAGAAGATATTATATTTATTCAAAAAGGTAATATTTGAAAGGACGTATATCTGTCAGTTAAATTTAATTATGTAGCTTGCAATGTCAAGAAGATAAAATGCAGAAGATAAACCATGCAAGTTAATTATAAGATACATCCAAATTTGAAAACAAAGTGCTCGAGATCAAGATATAACAATCAAATGGCCGTTGAGCTTTGAAGCTATAAAATCAAGAAGACAAGTGGCCGAGAAACAAGATGAAGGACAATTATGAAACTCAACAGCTAGTGGATGATCTTGAGTATAAATATGCAACTTTAGAGAAGTGGAAAATACAACTCAATGAAGCCAATTTCAAGAGAGCTATACTTTGTGCTTTAACCAGTTAATTATGCTTTCTCCATCAAGCCTTACCTGATATGCTATCTTGAGGAAGCCTTGAGCTTATTATGATCATTCTTAAATTCTTTGTAAGGTTAGTTAGATAACATGTGAGAAAACCTAGTAATTGAGAAGTTACCCAGGTTGTGGCATAAAAAGTTGAGTGCTTAAGCCTATATTTAGAGTTTGCTAGGTTTTTAAGTGAAAAACCTAGTGTTTGAGGTTACCCAGTGAGGGGTGTAAAAAGCAGTGAGTGTTTAAACATGTGAATGAGTTTTGTTGGGTTCTTGGGAAAAACTCAGTAGAAAAGTAGGTTAACTAGGTCTTGGTTGTAAAAGGCTATGACAAGCTTGAACCAGTAATTTGTGATTACCCATAGGGGGTTTGGTAGACGGAATCTTTTAAGTTTATTGGGAATTCTAATTTGGGAAAGTAAGGGGCTGTTTGGAACGGTTTTTGTTTTATTGTTTTTAAAAATACTTTTTGAAAATAACTCTAAAAAATAGTTTTATAGGACAAAAAAACAAAAAACTTGTTTGGGTAAAAATATTTTTCATCGGTGTTTTTTCGTGTTTTTTAGAAAACAAATGACAAAAACAAGCCAAAACACAGAATTTGTTTTTGTTTTTTTGTTTTCTAGTTACTATTTTTTGGAAACAGTTTTTAAAAATAACTGACGAAAACAGTTACCCAAACGAGTTTTTTTGTTTTCGCAGAACAAAAAAATAAAAAAATAGTTTTTAAAAACCTTCCCAAACAGGGCCTAAGTTTCCCATGTTTGGTATCCTTTTTTAAAAAAAATTTCCCACTAAACTTTGATTCCTAGGAATGGTTTTTTGCTAACTTTCCAAGAAACACATTACCGGGGTGGAGGGTGGTATTCCTACTTTCCTACCAAGGCAAACAAATTTTTAAACAAGTAAAATATCTATTATGCCCATATGTCCTAGGTTAATAAAGAAATTGCTCTTCAAACCCATTTTCTTCCTCTTTTCACCGCTGAAGCTCAAGCTTTACTATTCCAAAATCCTTTTTCAAAAACCCATTATTCCTCCTTCCATCGCCTGAGCTCTGCTAATCGTCCATCACACAGTCGAGTTGTAGAGATAAGGAAGCTCCAATCGCTGTAGAACACGATTCCGGTTGCTTCACACCATTCAAATTAGGAAAAACATTACTTCGCTTACTTCCGCCGTTCTGTTTATGCTCATATCAGGTTTAGTAAATTTGTTTTCTTTTGTTTTGTTTTGCTTCAAATATTATTTTTGTGCTGTTCTGTTTTGTTCTATTTGTGTTTTGTTTGGTTCTATTTGGTTCTGCTTGGAATATGAAGTTTTTACTGCACATTGAACTTTAGCATTCTGCAAACAGGGAACTTTTATTGCACATTGAACTTGAGTTTTATTCTTTAGCATTTAAGCTTTCTGGATGAAAAAAAAAATGAAATTTACTGCCCTTTTATTGGTCTATTTTAAACAACAAATAAGTATACATCAATGAAACTTCTCATAAGCATTGACTCTCACAAGTATATATAGTAAAGCATTGAAGAAAATTTATTACTTGATAATGGGACTATTAAATTGTGTGAGCATAAACTACCACATATTTAGATAAATTTATTACTTGATATATTCTGTATATTTAGGAGATAACTAACTGAGTTTAGTTATTACTTGGTGCAAAGTAATTATTTTTTTAAAAGAAGCATGGATTATTTGAAGAAAATGGTGCTTGAAGCAATTAAATATAAAGATAAATGAGAACATGTATAATCCCATCAAATAAAAGATCCAATGCCAGTCTACTTGTACACAGATAATAATGACCAGTAACTCAATTTTAATATCACATTCTTTTCTTTCAAATGCCTTCATAATTCCAACTACTTAATCTCTACCATTTAGATCATATTTCTTCTTCACTTCTAAAAGTTGACTTTGACGCCAGTGAAAGGTGTAGTAGGTCCAATACTTGAATTGAACACTGCTTAATCTCTACCAATATTTCTTCATAATTCTAAAAGTTGGTGATGCCCTTTTTGTTGCAAAGTCTTTATACATATTGTTCACTGTTTGGAGAACCATGAAGATATACTAGTTTTGCTTCCATTCATAGTGTATTATTGAAATTTCACATCAATTTTGGCTTTAACTTCTTGGTTTGATGTTATTTAGGATCTATATTAGGTTAGTGTGAGTGAAAGAAAGAAATATAAAGGTGTTGGTTATTTATCCATTTGTTTTAGTTCAATCTGCATCAATTGGTCAATTACTTCAGAAACAGAGTTCTTCTTCCACAAATTATACTGCTAGGATGTTTTCTTTCATACGGCTCCTTTTTCTTCTGTCCTGGCTTCAATAATGTACTCACTTTAATCTTAGCTAATTATGTTCTGAATATTAGAGCATATTTGGTCCAAAGTGGCAATCTTAATTAGATGTAGGAAAACAAAGATATCATTATGGGATTAACAAACAGCTTTCTACTTATAAAAGAACCTGTAGATATTGCTAGTGCAATAATACATAAGCAAAAGATAGACGAGTTTGATGTGGATGCAAGTTCATTATGATAAACCACATCATTTCCTTGAAATGTTATTTTATTCAACATATTTTGTCATGGAAGTAAACCATGAAAATGGCTAGTGGTGTCCAAAAGAATGATTTATAACCAGAATATTGAAGACCTGTGAAAAAATTAATTGTCATTTGAATTGAAAATGTTTAAGATGATAATTATTAATTAAGTACCCAAAATGATAAGTTTAACTCAAATAAGAATATTATTCTGCAATTTTTATGGTGATTTAAAGCTTATATATATGATATAAGCTTGGGAATTCATTTTAAAAGTTTTGCATTTTTGCCACTTAGGAATACAGTAGCACAAATAATTGCTTTATTTTCAATTAAACATACTTGCAATGAGATCTTTTGTAGTACATGCTAGTTGCTCTTCATGAATGACTCTATTTTCTTCACTCAAACAAGGCAGTTTAAAGCTTCCTTCATATACATGCTCTTAATTGTCTAAATCTTTTGTAGTAAATACTCATTCCCTTTTGATTTTTTCAATATATCTTCAATCTAATGACTTCAATCTTATACCAGGCCTTTTGCTATGGCACGATTACATCATGCAAGGACCAAAAAGTTCTTCATCATGTTAAGGATGTATATGGAGTTGTTAAATCAATTTGCTATCTTCTTCATGAGTATATGTTTACTGATATTAGCTGATCATTTACGAAGGAGAACTGGGAGAAAGGTAACTTGGGATAATCATAGTAGGGCTATAGTGAGAAATTTCAATTTTGAAAAGATAGTTTATATTAGCAATATAGCATGCATTGAAAATACTAGGATAGATAGGAGGAGCTTTCATAAGTTATGTGATTTAGTGAAAACTATTGGGATGCTTGTATTAACTAAGAACATGGGTGTAGAAGAGCAAGTTGTAATATTTTTACACATTTTAGCTCACGATGTCAAAAATAAAATAATTAAAAGAAAATTTATGAGGTCAGGTGAAACAATAAGCAGGCAGTTCAATAAGGTATTGCATGCTGTATTGAGATTTTATTCATTTTTACTCAAGCAACCTAAACCCGTGCCTGAAGATTTCGCCGATGAACATTGGAAATAGTTCAAGGTAATATTACAAATAGAAGATTGTAGGTTTTATTACTTTAGTGTTGTTTAAGAAATAATAGCTAATGCTACGCATTTTTTGTTTGGATCAATAGAATTGTTTAGAAGCTCTAGATGGGACATACATAAAGTTAAATGTCTTACAAGCTGATAAGGCTAGATATTGGACTAGGAAGGTGAGATAGCAACAAATGTGTTAGGAGTTTATTCTCAAGATTTACAATTTATATATGTCTTACCTGGATGGGAGGGATCAGCTGTAGATTCTAGGATCCTAAAAGATGTTATATATCGTAGGAATGGTTTGAAGGTGTCAAAAGGTATTTTACTTTATTGGAGAGTGTCAATTTTTTATTTGAGATTGGTGCATTTTAATTTATTTTAATAAGATTTCTAAGTGATGAAAATTGATTTTTAGGTTATTATTATTTGTGTGATGCTGGCCATATGAATAGAGAAGGGTTCCTTGCACCTTATAGAGGGCAAAGATATCATCTTAGTGAGTGGAGGCACGGGGCACAGCCTGCAACACCACAAGATTTTTTCAACATGAAACATTCTCAAGTTAAGAATGTCATAGAAAGATGTTTTGGTGCGTTAAAGGGACGCTGGGAAATTTTAAGGTCCAAATCCTTTTATCCTACTAAAACACAGTGCAGGATAATTATCGCATGTTGCTTGCTTCATAATCATATTAGAAGGGAAATGGCGATGGACCCTTTAGATCCTTACTTAATAGATATGGATGAAACCGAAGATGTTTTCCAATGTGATCTGATCAATCATGTAGAGATATCTTATGCTTGGACAGTTTGGAGATATAAGCTTGCTCAAAGAATGTTCAATACATGGAAAGGACAACATTGAACCCTTATTGGGCAGCACTACTATTTGTTTATGTTTTTTATGTTGATTGTAATAATGCTTTTAGGTCACAATTTTTCGTGTGATGTAATAATAAGTTTTGACAATTTGTTTTCTACCTACTGCATTGTGTTTCATTATGTTGTAATAGATTGGATATTGACTACTTTTAGCACAATTTTTCATGTGTTGTAATAATAAGTTGTGATAATTTATTTTCTACCTATTGCCTTATGCTACTTATGTTGTTTTTAACTCTTCACTAGATGGGAGAACCTAAGGTTAAATGTATTAACCATCAGTGGATGGCTGAAGAAGATGCCATCCTTGTCCAGTGTCTTGTTGAGGATAGGATAAATTAGAGAGGAGACAATGGTTTTAAACTTGGATTTCATAAACATATGAAGCATATGATGAGTGAAAAGATACCCGGTTGTACCTTGAAAGCTCACCCTCACATTGAATCAAGGGTTAAGCAACTGAAGAAGCACTATACTGCCATATGTGAAATGATGGGGCCTAGGGGCGGTAGTGGGTTCAGCTAGAAAAATGATTTTGGTAGAAAAAGAAATATATAGAGATTGGGTAAAGGTAATATATGATATTATTGTTTCTATCTCACAATATCCTTTATGCAATTGTTTAGGACCAATTAATATATATAGTTTGTCATTTTTATTAGTAGTCTCATCCTAGTGCCAAAAGGCTTTACAATAAGCCATTCCCTTACTTTGATGTCCTGGGTCCAGTGTTTGGTAAAGATGTAGCCACAGAAGAAGCTGCAGATGACCCAGAAACTATTGTGGAAGCAATGGATAGAGAAGAAAGGGAAGCTGAAACCTATGATTTAGATGGTGAAGTGGATATTGAAACTGAGGTTGGTGATGAATTTACTAATACAATGAACTCGATTGCTGACACTCAAACAACTTTGACTGGTGCCCAGGCAAGTGGGCCAACTGCTGCGAAGAAAGGGAAAAAAAGAGACAGGACTGAAGGTTCAGTAATTGACGTGGTGAATGATAACATTGAAAAGTTTGCTGCATTATATGGGAAGAGTACGAGTGCTTTTTCAGAATTGGCAGCATGGTTTAGAAATGAAGCTGATGACAAGACGATAAAAGTTTTTGAACATTTAAATAACATAGAAGGGTTAACTAATTTGCAATGGCTTCAAGTTGGTCATGAAATATGCAAAGACAATTTCACAACCAACTTTTTCATGCGTGTGGATAGACTGGATAAGAAGATGTTGGTAGAAAATATATTAGCTAACATGAACATGTAGTAATTTGATGTTTAAAACTTTTACCAAATTGTGTTAAATGCTAGATGAACTCATGTTGTTTTATCTTTTAATCTTGTATTAAGATGGAGAATGGTCAAACTAGCTTTTGAGAAGCTCACCTTGGATGAGCTTCTATTCTATTGTGATTTGAATGTTTCATGACTTGCTTTAGTATGGTTAATGGTCAATGGTCAATGGCTTGCTTGATTTATGTTTTAAAAAAGTTAATGGTCAATGTAGTGCTTTATGATGGTGAATGGTGAATGGCTTGCTTCCTTTTTGTTTTTAAAACTTTTAATGGTGAATGGTTTGGATGGTTTTGGACTTCTAATCTGTGTTGATGGAGAATGGTGAATGGCTTGCTTTCTTGCTTGATTTATGTTGTAAACGTTTGAATGATAAATTAAGTGCTTTTGGATGGTAATGATGATTATTTTGCTGGCCTTTTGTCTTAAAACTTTGAATGGTGAATGGTTTAGATATTTTATTATTGTCACTAAATGTAGTAAAATTTGAGTTATTTTTTTTTCCTACATAATTATGAAGGTTTTCAAATTTCATAAGTGGAGTTATTCAGACTATCTAAGGTCTCATGAATTTTTACATATGTTTTTACATTTAATCCAACTCATAAAAAAATTATATTTCATTAGTTATATAAAAGATTCCCAGGAAAGTTTATGCCATACCAAACGTGGGAATGTTTGAGGACATTTTAGTAAAAAGGCATAACATTCCCAGGAAAATTGTACTTCAACCAAACATAGGAGTCAAAGATTCCTGAAAAACATTTGCTAACTTTCCCAGGAATGTTTAAGGCAAACCAAACGCATTTACAACATGTCTAGAAATCATAATTCCCAGAAAACATGATTTTCAAAAAACATGTTTCCCAATAATGAAAAATGCCTGCCGTACCAAACGCCCCTTATAGTAAAATTCCTTTATTATGTGCTTGGGAAGTGGACATAGAATTTGACTTTTGTTGGGTCTAAACCACTATACATCCTTGGTGTGATTCTTCCTTACCTTTTTCTCTTAATTGCTTATTACTTACTCACTATTTCTTAAGACTTGTTGCTCGAAGTGTTCTTATTTCTTAAAGATCAATATTTATATTCAACCTTTGATCATCATTTAACAAATCGTCATTTTGAACCAGTTTTGAAAATATACCTCAAGCAAGTTTGTTCAATTAAGAAGTTGGAATTAATCATTTATCTTTTAAATCAATACAAAGGGACAACCAAGTTTCTTAGGTTACTCAAATAAGAAATATTTTTACCTGCTCAAAAAAGTTTATTAAAACTTTAGAGCACACAATTCAATCCTCATTCTTGAGTGCTTAACATCATTTTGCACTAACAAAAAAGAATGAAATAAATTGAGAAAAGAATTAAAAATAAATTGTTCATATTAGGGTTGACAAACTGCTTCTTCCCTTAAAAGTTAAAAATAAAATTTTAAAGAAATTATTTTAAGGTACTTCTAAAATACCATTCAAATATTGTATTTTAAAAGTATTGTATGAACATTTTTTTTTTTACTAGTATAAGGCATTATTTTGAAATTTTTTAAGGCACCAAGGGGAAAATTATTCCTAAATTTTAAAAATTTAAGTTAAATCAATTGAATTGATTTTTTTTATATGATGATACATATAATTAAACATAAGATCTTTTGCAAATTACTCACAACTTTCACAATCACAATTAGACCACACATAAAATTTTAATATAATTGAAATTTGATAGAACTTGACTCTATATGTGTGCTTCTAAATAATCATTTTTATCACATTTATGATTTATGTAATTACATTTTACTTCTTCAAACACATTAGTTATTTCTAAGGTATTGGTTAATAGATTTCGCCCAATCCAAGATGACATTATTAGTACCTTACATGGGTAGCTAGGGGAACTATATTGTTGAGAAAATATCTTGACTAAAATAGTTTTGATGAGCTAACTATGTTTTCAAGTAAAAAAGAACAAGTATTAAGTACTTCATAAATGAGCAAGCTATAACATATAAGCAATGATCGAGCAAGCTGAGTAACAAAAAAAATTTTTTTTTGACAAAAGGTATTGTGACAAACTGATAAATAATTTATAAATCTAAGACAGCAAAATAGATAGATAGATAAGAAAATTAGTGAGTAATGAAAGTTTGTTTTCAAAAGCAACAACTCCTGTAAAAGCCTTTTTTGAAAAAGTCAAAATAGATATTATATTTTATTCAAAAAGGTAACTCTTGAAAAGATATGCTTCTTCCACTTACATTTATTCATGCAGCCTGCAAAAAAAGAAGATAATATGCAGAGGATAAGTCATGCAATTGGATCATAAAGCTATGTCCAAAATTGAAGACTAAGTACTTGAATCGAAGAGATAAAAAATCAAATGGCCATTGAGAGTTGAAGCTATAAAATCAAATAAACATATAACTGGGTGGCTAGATGAAAGTACAATCATCATCTCAGTGGCTACATGGATGATCTTCAAGTATAAAAGCAACCTCAAGTGAAGTGGAGATTAAAAGATTATATACAAGCAAAAATTTAAAGAGTTATACTATGTTGCAAAATCTTCTCTATTAAGCTTTACATGTGATAATATCTTGAGAGTGCCTTAGATCCTATTCATTCATTTCAAACTCCTTCAAGGATTGCTAGTTTAGCTATGAGAAAATATAGTGATGTTAACCAGGTTGAGTTGTAAAAAGCCAAGTACTTGAGCTTGTTGTACGTTTGCTAGGAACTTGAGAAAAAAACCTAGTGGTTGAGAGGTTACTCTCTGAGGAGTGTTAAAAGCTGTGAGGGCTTGAGTCTTTGAGTGAGCTTGGCTGGGTTCTTAGAAAATACTTAGTGGGAAAGTATGTTGACCAAGGTCTTGGTTGTAAAAGTGTTTAGCTTGTTCATGTAAGTTGTTATGGGTGATCACGGTTCGGTTAGGTTCGGTTATGAACCTAACCGTGCACATTTAAAGGGTTCGGTTCGGTTCGGTTAACCTTTAAAATGTGGAGATAACCGAACCAAACCAAACCAAACCATTACTAAACGGTTTGGTCAGTTCGGTTTAATCGGTTAACTCAAAAACTATTAGGCTAGGGGTATTAACTCTTACATATGCAAATGTCTAATCTAAGAATCTGGCAATCATAAATGAAATCTCCATGCACATGAAAAAGGAACAATAGTTACTTCAAATTTTTAAGGCAATATTAAGAAAGGTAAGTCTCTGATGGCAAGGGGATTTAGTATTTTGTCTGATCAAAGGATGCAACTTTTTATGAGATCAAATATGAGCTTACCAAATAAAGACACAAATTGTTTCCAAAAAGAAAAGACACAAATTTCATAACTTCCCAGACATAATATGTTAGTAAAAGATGAAAAATCTCACCTTGACAATAAAGCAACTAAGCACGTTTGCAATCCCTGCAAATTCTGACTTTACTTCTGCTTGTTAGTCGCCAACACTAGGAATGTCTTTAAAGTAGTACAGATCATCCACAACTTTTTCAAATTCAAGGGTCAGCCCATTTCTTATTTTTTGCATGTCTATCTCCCTGCTTTAATACAGAGCAATTATCTCTTAAAAATCACTTGAGCACAAACAAAAGTAATAATTATCTGACAAAATTCTTACTAAAGTCAAGAAAACATACCCTCTAGCATGGAGAAAAGCATCTAATTGAAAGCATAGATCTCTTAATCTATGAACCAAGTCAGAGAAGTACTCTGAAACTATAAATTGATAGACCATGTCATCACTAACTGTAGAACCAAGAAGGTATTAATGTAAAATTTGAAAGCATATTGCAAAAAATCATGCTTATAAACAAGAACAACAGTATACCATTGTAGATGTTGAGAGCTAATGCATGTATAGCAGTCTTAATCATCTTTTCCTCATGATGAACAAACCTAAGAGCCTCAGTATACAAGCCTACAAGGGAAAGGAAACTACAGCATCCTTGTAAACACTGGATTTTGTCCAGGCTAAAAAAAAATTATATTAAATAAAAATTATATTAATTAAAAAAAGTTCATATAAAAATAAATAATAGAAAAGAAAAATTGATAAGAAAACAATTGTTACTAATTAAAAAAACAACAAAAAAAACAAAGAAAAAAAAGGAGAGGAAAGGGGCCAAAGAACAAAAAAGGGAGGACCCAACACCAAAAACCAGAGCTCACAAACGCAATCCAGCCCAACTCTCCCCTCAAGCCCAATTCTAGCCCAAACACCATAGCCTACTTCACCATGACCCATCAGCCCTTCAACTCTTCAACTCAATTAAATAACCCGGTTCAAACCCAGATCCTACTCCTTCTCCCCGTACATTTTCTCTCCCCAATCCCTCGGCACCTACTCTGATTTCCTCTGCACTTCTGCCTTCCCCGTAAGGTCCCTCTCATTTCCCCTATGCCTGCAACGTCCCCTTCTCTCTGATCAACCCCCAAAAGACGCATCTCTGCATTTCACCTCTGCACCACGCAAACCCTACATCCCTTTCGTCTTTCCCATTTCCCTTCTGAACCCGCTGCACCTTTATCCTTACTGCTCTGTCTCGTCTATTTCTACCACACCATGCCATGCCTAGCTTTCTCGGGTCACCCTCGCGCATGCTGCTGGAGATGTACCGTTGGCTCTATGTCACTCGACTGTGACACAGGCGCATCAAGGATCCCTCTACCCGCGGGATTTGCTAGGGGAAGCAGCAGTATTTTGTCTGATTGACCTAGGGTTTGGAAAGGGGAATTCTTTTCTATAAATCTGACGAAAAATCCAGAAACAGGGAGGGGACGGGTGACTCAGAACCGAGAGCAAGATCGAGAAACTGAGAGCGAGGTTAAGCTCTACGAAATAGGGAGGAAGCCAAGGAAGGCACGAAGCTAAAGACCGGTGAAGCAAAGGAGATCCGAGGCGATTCCAGAGAAGAAAGAATCAACCGTCAGGGTATCTTTGAAGGGGGACACGAAGAAACAGAGGAAACCGAGAGGGGAAGGGGAATCAGAAAGCAGCAGTATCTACTTGGCTGTACAGTCTGGGAATGCATAATCCGAATTCTCCCACTCCCTTTTCTGGTTTAATTTTTTTTAAACTATTCTGGTATGCCACTCTAATTCCATTGGATTGTTATTTAATCTTCACTGGATTTTCATGATTAGCCATAGTGATTTAATTAAGTTGATACTTTGTTCTGGTTCAATTCGGATTCATACCCCTTGCTTCTGGTTTCCTGATTGAACTGAGAATCCGGTTTTCTTTCAGTACATTTGGTCCTAGTTCTTGCATGATTTTATTCTGGCAGTGTCTATCAGTCACTTTGTCCGTGGAATTCTGTTTACCAAGCTTGCTTGTACTTGTTTTTGATTATCTAATAAGTTACGAATTTAAAGTCTTTTCTTCAAATTGAGAAGAGTGGTGATCTGTTTGTGTTCAGATACCTCCTAAACAGAGTATCCTTTAGGACCTTCAACCCTCATCTTTGAATCACTATATACTTTCAAAATTTCAGGCTGGTTCAGTGGTCATTTTGTGTACTTCAGGATGGTATTTTGGTTTTACCCTGTGAAGTTTTGGGTCCCCATTCGGGTTTAATGTTTATAATCTTCTATTGATTTATCAGCTTGGTATCTTACCATGGAAAATGAGCTGCTGCCTGGAATGATTTCTTCCTTCGTACCGATTTGATTTTTACTCAGGGTTATCTGCATTATGTAGGATTGGGACTGAATTTAACATAGATATAAAGCGCCCTGGAATGGTATTAAAAATTTTGTTTAAAAAAAATGCTTAGTATCCAAGAGAGGTTGCTGCTAAGTAGGGGTGTGGGGCTTATTTGATTGTTTTTTATGGGGTCCTTAATGGACCCAAAGCCCAAAGCTTTACTAAAAAAAATATATACAAAATAACTTCAATTGGGTTATATGACCCAATCAAATTAATAAGGATCCAAGGCCCAATCAATTAATCTTCAGAGTAAACCCCAAAATTTTTATCCAAAAAAAAAAAAGATCCAAAAGGCTCAATTAAAATGAGAGTTCAATGTTGATAAGCTAGTTTAGGAATTCGCATCTCAACCCCTAACATTTTAATGAATTCAGCTTTGACCATATATTCTTAAAAATATCATTTTGATCCCAAATTTTTTTAGTAATTGTATTTTAACCCTCATTTTTAAAAATTATAATTTGGTCCCCTAACTTTTAAAAGTTTACATTTTAAGCCCTTATTTTCCTAGAAATCACATTTTGGCCCCCTTTTCTTTCAAATCCCTTTATCATCCCATTACTTTTATAAATTTTATAGATTCAACATTTAATGAACTTTCAGTAGAAGTTTATCTTCTCCGAAGTTCATTTTTGTGGGCTTTCAGTAGAATCTTATTTCCTCTAAGTCTCAACTCTCACAAGCATTCAGTGGAGGTTAGCCTCCCCAATGTTCTAATTTTAGGCTTTAAGTGGAATTTAATTTCCCCTAAATGTCCTAATTCCTTTTAATTAATTAATCAATTTAACTAATCAATTTCGAACTACGTTGACCTTGATCCCTTTCTGGGGGTACGTAGGCACTTACTTGGTAAAGCAGGTCTAGTTATTTATTTTTCACATTTTTGTCCATTATTATTTTATTAATAAATGGAGGGGTAATTATAATACAGTAAAATTATTAAGCACAGACAATTTAGGGTAACCATCCTTAGGGATGGACGTCGTGGGGTGCCTAACACCTTCCCCACACGTAATTAGACTCCCGAACCCATTCCTCTGGTTCCAAGGGCCGGTTTTCATTCACTTTTAAGGATCCCAATTATCCTTCTAATTAATTGGTGGTGACTCTAAATTTTCTCTGCGTTTTCCCTTACGTGCCTCAAAGTCATAAAATGATGGCTATTTCCCCGGCCGTCACGTTGTGACAATCCTGCAATTGAATGGAGAGATAAAGTAACTTACATATAGCTTTCAATGAAAAAGGTAAAAGAAACTAAAGAGCCTGCAAATTCGTTTCAAACTGAAAGATTACTGGATATTGGTGATCATGGTTCCCCTTCACATCACAATCATGCACAGTATAAGGTTTCTTGAACTACATGATGCAAGGTGGAAATCATGTAAGTGTGTAACTTTATCCTGACATCAATCTTAATCAAATTATCTTTGTAGATGAGAAGGTTGATATACTAAAATAAGATCCCTGTTGGTTTAAGCCAAACAACCATGGCCTAATAAATCAAACGCAAAAAGATAACTCCCTATATCTCATTCAAAAGTGAGAAAACAATAATGTTGATTTAACATACAACAAGAAGCCATTAAAATTATAAGCTTTAACTTACACCATGAACCTTCATAAGTAGACAAAGTGTTTCTCTGTTGACTTTACCACTAACTGCTCTGAATGAAGAACACCAAAAGTTAGAAATTTTACAACAACAAAAAAGGAACAAAGAAAGAAATAAACATGTTAAACAATATGGGAATT
>JASKGM010043719.1:0-11865 GCA_034509205.1 Ceratonia siliqua
CATTTATTTTCCTAATCCTGATTTGGTTATCTAATCACAATGGTCCAAGGATTCGACCCGGTGTGCCTTTTATGCTATAGTTAATTGGTGAACCGGTTATTTAGAACAATTTAATTTAGTAGCCTCGGCAGTTGTAAATACCTAATTTTGAAATCATAGGCTGGCGGCTAAGCACCCAAGTGCTAGAGCTATAGCACCCGTGCACTTTTTTCACATCAAAAAGATATTTCCTACCTCATTTGCAAAAGTTTAGCTTGAGGGAAACTTGAGAGAAACCTTAGAAGAGAGGAGAAGAAAGATGGGGAAGGCAAGAATGGGTGGATTCAGTGAAGATTCATCAGTGTGAAGTTCTTCAAAGAGTTTTATCTTCATCTTTTCTCTATTCCCTTTATATCTTTTATTGTTTTCATGGATTTGAATGATATAATAGATGGTTTTCTGATGATAGTTGTCTAAATCCCTTGGTTGAGGGTGAACTTGATGCCTTAGGCACAACTTTGTGATTATATCTATTGATAATGTTCCTCGAATCTTCTTGAATAATTTTTTATGTTCTTCCATTTGATTTGTTCATGATTTTTTGCTTAGGTTTGTTTAAGTGCGCAATTAAATGAGCTTGAGAACTATCTAATGCTAGAATAGGGGATTTAAATATGTAATCGTTTGATTCTCTTGTTCATGATAGCAGTTTATGGTTATGGGGATGTCTATATCTTAATAACTATGATGTGGAACATAACTTAGGTTAAATAATCTAAGCATTTGAAATTATTGCTTAGATTAACATGTCTTTCTCACCTTAATACTTACATTGGATTAAATCTAGAGAGCTTGTTTTAGGTTGTTCATTGAATAGGGAGTAAGTAGGGAGCGTTCTTTTATTTATTGACAAACTAAGGAAAGATTAGGATAGCAACGCTTGTTGCAATTTACGGTTAGTAGTTAGGATAGGAATTTGGAAATATTGTTAAGTTTATGATCATAATGAATGATTGTCTACGATCATTTGTTGTTGTCCAATGGTAAAGAATGAACCTTCAGCTAAGTCTCTCACCTTATTCTCATTTTTGGTTGTTTATTTTATTTTTGTTTGTTTATCTTATTTCTTATTTATCTTTAGTTTCTCTTATTTTTGAAACCTCCCATTTATATATTTTAGTCATTGATTCTTTAATTTTATTGACTTATCAACTAAATACAATCCTTTGCTGGAGAATGACCCTTGCTTATAAAACCAAAATACCCACCATTATACTGCAGGGATTTATTTGTGCGTTCTCATTTAGGAAACCATTTAAGAATGCACCAGTCATCGAAGAATCAAAGCACTACTACTTTATCTTCAATAATAGTTGAGTACATTGCTGCTACATGTTTAACTAATGAAGCAATTTGGTTAAGAAGAATGCTAAAAGACATGACACTAAACTAAGTCTCTCATACTACAATCTCTTATGATAATATGTCAACCATTGCAATGACCAAGAATCCAATGTTTTATAATTGAACCTAACAAATTAAGCTCATATTTCATTTCATTAGAGAGAAATTGAGGAAGAAGAAGTTAAGCTAAAGTTTTGAAAGACTAAAGAGTATGCAGCTAACATTTTTACTAAATTAGTTTCTCAACACAAGTAACTCACTTTTCAAAGGAAACTTGGAATTCTAGAACTTTCAAAATTAAGAAGGGGGTGTTAGAAGTTAATTCAGAACCTTCTAAACTTATGATGCATGAACAACTGCACTAGAAATTAAGGCCCTACATTAATTCTTCAAAATATGGCCCTTTTTATTAAGTAGTGTTAATGTTTAGTTAATGTAATGACTCTGGAAGTGTCTTAGTACTACTTTGTAAGTTGAGACTCATTGTATTTCACTTGAAAGGCCACTGTATGACAAAGTATCACCAAGGATCAAAATACAAGACCATTCATTATACCATACTTTTTTTCTCAACTTTTCGTATTCTGTCATATTTGAGAAAGTAAAAATACGAGCAACCTCCTTGCTCGTTTGATCTTGGTGCTTCCAAAACTGTGTTATGATTCGTAGACCATCTAACATTGGATTTCTAAGATACTTGTTTCCATTCATCACAAGTTATGCTAGAATTGTCAACACTGACATCCTGAGGAAAATAGGTATGTCAAAAATGATTTTTTTTTAAAAAAAAGAGTCTCCACATTAAATTTTTATTTAAAGAAAAAATCCTTTCAATTTGTTTTTTAAACTAGATAACTAGAAAATAAGGTTCGGGAGTCAGTTATGGGTAGGAAGGAGCTAAGTATCCCAAAGTTAGGGCTGGCCTAGCTTAGCTCGGCTCAACCCACAGTAGGCCATGAAAATATAGGATGGGGTGGGCTAGCCTATATTTAAATAGGCTATCAAATCCCCAGCCCATCCTAGCCCTTGGTGGCCCATAGGCGAGCTAGCCATATATATTTTCTATTTTGTAATTAATATTTTCCCAAAGTTACTTAACAAATATATCTAATTATCACTAAATGACATCAAAGTTTCAATACACAAATTACATAAAAAATTTAGCAAAGTTTCAATCACATAACATAAATGACTACAATAGTTTGAAACACAAAGTAAAAATGCAAAACAATACATCAAATGTATTTGTATTATCAAAATGCGCCTCGCCCACAGAGCTAGCCCATTTGGGTTGAAATATGGGTTAGGTTGGGCAGCTAAAATAGCATCCATATTTCAACTGGGCCTAAATGGATTGGCCCACCAGATGTTGACCTGTCTTGGGTTAGGCCAAGCTAGCCAACTGGTCAAAAAACAAAGACTTAATACTAGAGTCTAACTAGCAATGAGGATTGTACACAGTGGTTCCAAATCCTTTGGTGTGATGGCTCATATGCAAGTTGGGACTAAATTATTAGTGAAAACCAAAATTTTGGACGGACAGAAATAAGGACAGAAATATCCATGTTGTCTTTGTTCAACTGTGGAGGAATAGAGGATGTGACATCATTTCCCTATATGGTTTAACTAACATACATTAGATGAGGACTATGAGTAAATAATATTACTATTTTTGAACATAAAATAGAGAATTAGGATATTAACTATGAAAAAATTTTAAATATAAAATATTTAAATTTAAATTTAATAATAATTGAAATGATTATTAAATTATATAGCCACATTAATTGTTGATCCAATTACCAAATTTTATTGTCCAATTAAATTTTAATTTATAATTTGATTATAATTGACCATTAACATTTACGATTGATTGTTTTTAAGTTTTATGATTGTGAATAACATATGAAGATGATTCAAGGCTTGAGACTTCTTTGTTGTGTAGAGAAAGTTCCAATATTTTTGTTGAGGAAGACATTGATCAAGAAGATAAAATGGTTGATGTGTAGTGTATCTTTGATGTATTGTTTGCATTTCTATTTTTATGTTTCAAATTATTGTTGTCATTTATGTTATGTGATTAGGACTTTAATAAATTTTTTATGTAATTTGTGTAGTGAAACTTTGATGTAATTTGGTGATAATTAAATATATTTGATGAGTAGCTTTGTGAAAACATTAATTACAAAATAGAAAATATATGTGGCTAGCCCATGTTCTACTAAGGGCTAGGCTGGGTTGGGGATTTGATAGCCCATTTAAAATATGGGCTAACCTAGTCCATCTCATATTTTCATGGCCTACTCTGGGCTGGGCTGAGCTAAGCTAGGCCAGCCCTAGCTTTGGGATGCTTAACACATTCCCACCCATAACTAAATAGCCGTAAATGTATTTTTATTATCCTATCAACTATATGAAAGGCTGATAAAAAGCATGCAAAATAGAAAAGAAATTTTATGTTCGCTAGAATTAGCCAAGGATGAGATCACAGGGTACTCGTACCCTGTGGTAGAGATTAAAGTCCACGTAGTTCAATTAGTAGGAATCTATTAGTGAGTTGATTGGTTTTAAATATTTTTGATGAATAAAGAAGGAAAATCATGGCTAAAACGTGCCACGAACAAAGGTTTTTTGAGATGGATTGGCTGAATTTATTTGTGAAACCTCGTTGACCTTGCACTCTTTCTCTATTAATTTTTCCTCTCTTTTATTTTTTGGTGTTTTTAAATGCTTTGCAGAAACAAAAAAGGACTTTTTGTAATTTTGAAATGTGATAAAATCTCTAATGAAACTTTCGAGAAACAAAACTCTTTTGGTGGTTTTTGGAAAACATTCTATTTTTTATTTTGAAATTTTAGTAAAAGGAAAACAAAACTCCTTTTGATTTTAGGAATTTCTGGTAAAAAGAATTGGAACTCCTTTTTGGGTTTTTCTCAAATTCGGAAAGAAAATAAAGTTTCTTATGATTTTTGGAATTAAAAGGAAACTCAAATTAAAGTCCTTTTGGGAACTTTGAAATTGGTAGCAAGATATAGAAAACTAAAAATGTTTTTAGAATTTTTGTACTTTGAAAAAAATAAAGAAAATTCAATTAAAATTTTTTATTCTTAAATTTAAAATGAAATTAAATGGGTGCCCAAAAAAGTTTAGACATAAGCCGTTGGAGCTCAAAATACTAAAGTGTAGCCTTAGGAGACTTACATATTTTCATCTCCCGGTCAGGTGACTAACCCTCTTATGCGTTTGAGGAGACCTCAAAGTCATCTCATGGCAACTATAAAAAGAATTAAAACTAAAAGCTATTAAATAAAAATAAAATAAAATAAGAGGGAGTTAGTGTTCGTGTTTGTGTGCAGTTGTATGTACTACACAAAACCGGTATTAGCCTTCCTTGCCAAAGTTTTTCTATCCCTACAACAATAGTCCTCCAAAATACCCACTCAGTGAAGCCAGATATTCAGGAAAAATCATAAAGTATGAAGTTTTATTCTTGGAAAATAAATACTCAATTTGAAATTAAATTCCTAACCATATTGCCAATTCATGTAATCTCAAACAAAGCTAGTTCCAACAACCAACTTTTAGCATGGACAGCCACACAAAACACAGCAACATCAAAGTTTAGATTATGCAAAAAATAATAAAATCAAGAAACCAATATCAAACATAAGAAAATTAGGAAATAACACTCAAAATCACAAAATCAAAATCTATTTCCATTCCCCAAAACCCCAAACTAAAAAATACCCTAACACAGAACGCAACAACTCCCTTATCCATCACCCTGACAAATCACTCAAACCCACAAACTAGAACAAGAGGCCATTCTTTTCTAAGAATTAGAAGATGGATGGAGCTTAGAATCATAAATGCATCAAATGCATTGATAAATATATTGGATCTAGTTGTTGCCCCTAGGTATTTAAGGTACAAGCATAGTTTTTAAAATTTTTAAAACATTGCATACTTGAAAACCAGCGGAAACAAAATGTTAAGCAAACAACTCACGACTAGAGAGAGACGCAAAATAGATAAGAATTTTACGTACTTCTTGTATTCACTTTAATTTTGTAGTTTGCTTTCCTACCAAGCGTATTAACCGCCTATTCTTTGGGAAGCACCAATCCATTTAACCTACGATGAATAGGTTTAGTGATTAAAATAGAACAAAAGATGATAAGAAAAAATAATTGATAACTTTCAAAATTAAACTAGAAAGCCTTCCTAGTTCCTTGTAGTATTATGTGAAGAACAAACTTTTAACACTTAATGAACCACATGGCCACTCTTGTGTAAAGCTCACGGCCACTTGGGAATTTTTTATCTCGAAGATGCTTGGACGGCTAAGTGAGAGAAAGGGTTAAATGATATGTATAATTACCTAACCCTAGGTGACATGAGTGTATTCAAAAATTAAACAACCACAAAAGGATGGAGTGCCTCATGCTTACTAAGGATTATTAGATAATCATATTATCTAACATTATATTAATTAATAATCATATTATTAATTTTTGATAATAGCATATTTTATTTAACAATTAAATAAAACATAGTGAGCTTTCTAATTGATCATGCTTGAATAAAATTCAAATAAATGAATTTTATTTTATTAAATCCCCTTTGACTTAGTCTCCTAATGAAAGTAGGTTTCCTTGAAAATTAAAACTATTTTAATTTCCAACCTATATTCACTTTAGTTACTTAGGATAATTAGGAAGATATAGGATTGAAGATTTCAAACCATTCTCTCCCTACTTGGCCATCCACTTCTCCATCTTATGGAGATTTGGTGTGCTTCTCTTAAGTTTGAATATTTCAAACTTTAGCCATTAGGATTAATTTAATTTAATCAACCTTTTATCCTAATAAAAGAGTGTTAGCCAAATTTTCTAATTAAATGGTGATTTAATTTAATTTTTATCAACTTCTTTAAATCAATTAATTTGAACAAATATTAATTTAAAGTACTTTAATAAAAATAATTATTTAAGATAAAGCTTGTTTAGATTGAGACAATACTTGACTTAATTAAAGCAACTTTTGTCTTGAAATTATATTATCTAATTTAAATAACACTTATTTAATTTAGACAACTAATGTAAGAATTATTTTTGTCTCCTTAGTTACTAAAATATTTCTCTCATTTTTAAGCATACAGACAACATTTGTCCTAAAATTTGTTTGTCCAAAACTGAGACAACTTTTATGACTTTTAAGACATATAAAAATGTAGTAAGACAACTCTTGTCTAAATAAGATAATCCATATTTATTAATCATGAATTCATTTCACCAAGACTCATGATTACACTCTTGAAAATTCCTAAAATTATGCTAAGTCAATTTTGAACATTGATTTGTCCAATTTGCAAGCCTAGTGTTTGCAAACCCTCATACCCACCCATTAACACAAGGTAAAATTATCGTTTAATCTCTATTGTCAATTTTGTCCCCTTGTCTCATATTTTATCCTATAAGTGACTAGATAATCTTTTAGAACTTTTCTAAAATTTTCTAGAAATGATGAGTAGCTAATTTATCATTTCACTGGGCCCAGATATGTCACTTGTCTTCCTAAAACCACTAGAAATGATGTAATGCTACGAACTTCATTTCCTAGATTTATGTTCCCAGTTGTTCTCTCCCATTATGATCCCAACATACGGAGTCTTGACCAATGTCCCACAATGGTCATGGCCATAGTATATCAAAATCACAATGGTCATGAATAAGAGTCCGTAATCCATCAGGATTTCGGTTCTGCCACTAACAGATACAATATGTGTGAGTTTAAGTTCAAAGTATAGGTATTAACTTCAACTTGATACCTCACTTAATTCCAATTCATTTAATAATGTCATTACGTGAAGTATACTACTTCAATTATTTAAGATTCACCATTCTCTTAGAAAATAATCTCATTGTTTCTATGAAGTTAATTCGAACACTATAGTCATAATTGAATAGAGTGACTAGCTTTTTTCAGTGACTATGAATATCATTTTAGATTCACTCAAAGATAATTATCTCTTTTTTGCATAACCCTTATGCAAATGTCTCATAGTTTATTAGAATATAGGAACCTTAATATCTAAAAATCAAAGCTTATATAAATAAACTCTTCATTTATTAATATCAAAATGTATTTACATCGAATTGGGTAATACAACTTGTTTTCTAGGGTAACATATTCCCAACAATCTCCCACTTTCCCTAAAGCAAGTATGACGTATCCCTAATCTCTAATCCTTTTAGGTGACCCTCGAGGCTCTTCTATGAAAAAGTCTTTGTTAATGGATAAGCCAAATTATTTTCAATCCCTATCTTGGTGACAACTAGTTCTCCATGCTATACTATCTCTTATATGAGATGATACTTTCTCTCAATGTTTTTGGCTACTTGTCATTCCATGGTTCTTTCGAGTTTGCCACAGCTTGACTATTATCACAATATTGAGTTATGACCTTATACGTATCTAGAACCACCTCAAGGTCCTTAAGGAACTTGCACAACCACATAACTTCCTAAGCTGTAACATATTCCACTTCCATTGTAGAGTTAGCAATGCAAGATTGCTTTACACTCCTCCAAATAATGGCTGTACTACCCAAAGTAAAAAAAGAGCCTGATATTGATTCTCTAGAATTAATGTCAGACTGGAAATCTGAGTAAGTGTTCCCAATCAAAATTAGGTCACTACCAGAATACATTAGTATGTAGTTCTTTGTCCAACGAAGATACTTAAATATATACTTGACTACAATCCAGTATTCCATGCCGAGGTTTGACTGAAACATACTAACCAAACCAACTGCATAGCAAATGTCTAGTTTAGAACAAAGCACATAGCATAAATGAGACTTCCTACTATGGATGCATAAGGAATCTGTCTCATTTGCTCAACTTCGTAAGGAGTCTTATGTGACTACTCCTTAGAAAGTTTGATTCCATGCCTAGAGGGTGTGAAACCTCTCTTGGAATCCTGCATGCCAAACTTTGTCAACAGCTTATCAATGTAGGTTACTTGGGACAAGGATATCTGCTTACTCTTATGATCTCTTATTATTTGGATCCCAAGAACATAACTATTCTCTTCAAAACCATTCATCTAAAATTACTGATTTAGCCATTCTTTTACTGTAGATAACATTCCAACGTCATTCCCAATGAGTAGAATATCATCTATATAGAGTACCAGGAAGACAACCTTACTTTCCTATATCCTTTTATAGACACAGGTTTCATTTGTATTTTGTTGAAATCCATAAGACTTGACTACAGTGTCAAATCTTATATTCCAAGATCTTGATGCTTGCTTAATCCATAGATGGACCTATGCAATTGACAGACTTTTTGCTCTTGGCCTTTTTCAATGAAACCGTCTAGTTGAGCCATATAAAATATGCTCTTCGAGATCCCCATTTAAGAATGCAGTCTTGACATCCATTTTCCATATTTCATTGTTAAGATGTGCAGCGATGGATAATAGGATCCTTATGGATTTATGAATCACAACCACTGAGAAGGTTTCTTCATAGTTGATACCTTCTCTCTTGGTATAACCCTTAGTTACTAGTCTAGCTATGAAGGTATCCACCTTCCCATCAACTCCTCTCTTTCTCTTATAGATCCACTTATACCTAATGGGTTTTATTCTTTTGGGTGCATCTACAAGAGTCCAAACTTTGTTTGAATACATGAATTTCAACTCTGAGTTCATTATCTTTTACCAATGAATAGCATATACATCATTAACGGCTTCCTCATATGTAATGGAATCATATTCATGCTCATCTTAGAGAGCCAGCATGCGCTCTCCTAGACCTATGTATCTATCAGGTTGTTTAACAACTCTCCCACTACGATGAGTTGCCATTGGTTCAGATTCAACTATTGAATATGTACTAGTTATGACTTCATTAGAATCATCCTTAGATTTTGACCTATCACTTTGTTCTTCAAAAACAATCTTGCTACTAGGTTTGTGATCGCTTACAAAATCTTCTTCTAAGAAGGTCGCATTTACACTAACAAATACCTTTTTATCCTAGGTACTATAGAAATAGAATCCTCTAGTACCCTTAAGATATCCTACAAATAAATATTCCTCCAACCTTGGTTCCATCTTTGTGAACTCAAGCTTATACACATGTGCCAGACACCCCTAAGTTCACAAGTGACGTAAAGATGGTTTATGTCCTATCTACAACTCCCTTGGTGTCTTAAACCCTGCCTTTGTTAGAGAAACATTTAGTAGGTATGCTGTTGTCAATATACAATATCCCCATAACGATTCTTGTAATGCAGCATAGGACATCATTGAACTCACCATTTCTAAAAGAGTCATATTCCTCTTTTCAGTAACGCCATTTTATTAAGGTGTTCTAGGTGCCAATAAATTAGAAATGATTCCATTATCAACTAAAAACTTTTGAAACTTTCCAGACAAATACTCACCACCTCGATCTAATCGAAGTTGTTTCAATGGCTTGTATAACTGCTTTTCAACTTCGGCTTTGAATTCCTTGAACTTTTCAAAGGAATCACTCTTGTTGTGCATTATATGTACAACACCATATCCTGAGTAGTCATCAATGAAGGTTATGAAATAAACATAACCTCCTCTAGCATGAATGTTCATTGTTCCACTCACATATGTGTGTACCAAGTCTAGAACATCCTGCATCCTATTTCATTTTTGCTTTAAAGGATGATTTAGTCATTTTATCTTTAATGCATGATTCATAAACTAGTAAAGAACACTATCATGTATGGTAGAGTATCATCCTTTACTAGTCTTCTTAGCCTATTTTGAATAATATAACATAATCATAGATGCCATAGATAACTTTTATCCATGCTAGATTCCTTGATTCTTTAGACGTAGTTATATTTATTTTTGTAACATTTGCAGTCTAATTAATTGATTCTAGATAGTATAAATTATTCTTAGTAATTCCAAAACATATCAAACATCCATTTAAAGAAACAATAATCTCATTACCAAAAGTAATTGAATATCCATAATTAATTAAACAAAATAAAAAAATCAAAGTCTAGGAATAAAGTAAATATCATCTAAAACTAATAACATATTATTAAAAAACTGCAAGGTGTTCGCTCACATTGCTCAAGCTAAGATAAGCATGCCATTTTCTATCCTCATCAGGAACTGGCCCTTAGTTAGCTTTCTCTTTGTTTGGAACCAATGCAAAGGATTACAAACATGGTTGGGGCTTTAGAATCTACAGTCTAATTATTAGTGGAATCATTCATGAAAGGCTTCTAAAATGTTTAGAAAACCTATACCTTATTTATTCTTTATAGAATTAAATTTAACCTTGCAATTCTTTTTCCAATGTCCTTTAGCAACATAGTGGAAACACTTTCCTTTGATGCCATCCTTCTGGGCCTTCTTTTTCATGGGCTTCTTCTTTGGCCCAACTAATTTCTTGTTATTCTTTTTCTTTTTGTTGCCCAGGCCCTTTTCCTTTTTGGGCTTCATAGTTGCCATGTTTGCCTCAGTTTCTTCATGATTTCAAGAACCTCATCCATAACTTGTAGGTCATTCATCAACCTACTAAGGTTATAGTCCCTAGTATGTAATTCATAGTCCAACTTGAATTGCGAGAATTAGGAGTTAAGACTATGAATGATCATGGACATCTTGACTGTCTGAATTAATCTTAGCCCCATGTAGCTCAGCCTCATTAAGGCTGGAGATTACCTTGAGCATGTAATCTCTCACTAGCTCCCCTAGTTTTTGCTTAAGGTCCTTGAAAGCATTAACAGCTCCCACCTTAGTAGATTGAGTCTTTGTACCAAACATCTCATGTATATGGCACATTATGTCAGCAGCATGTTCCATGCCATCATGTTGCTATTACAACACACTAGTCATTGAGGTCAGTATGTAGCACTTAGCCAGAACATTTGCATCATGCCACCTCTTATGATACTCAGTTTCATTTGGTAGCATGTTAGGAGTTAGATCAAAGGGTGCTTGCTCAAAAAAGACGCATGTGATATTGTCATAATTTAAAATGATATTGAGGCTTCTCTTCCACTCCACATAATTCTCACCGCTCAGGGTGCATTTGTTAAGGAGAATAGATAGGGAGTTCATGATTAAGGGATAGTCTATAAAAAAATACATTTAATATTAGTAAGCTATAGCTATTGAATGGACTTTTAACCGTCATGCATGTATGCATGAGCATATTAATTCTTGTTTGACGATCATTTACCTTCCACAATAAGAAATTAACTATGGGCCATGAATACTTATTACAAGGTAAACTGAGACCCTCTTACTTAACTTTACTACCTAGAATCTTAATACTTAGCATAGTTGAGGAGCACCTTTATTTAGCCCATTAATCTATCAATGGAGCTACTATAGGTAGTATATTGATAGGTTAATGTTGAGTGTGTTAACCAACCATTTCATCACATATAGATATACCACTAAGTACACTTT
>JASKGM010043740.1:10726-21732 GCA_034509205.1 Ceratonia siliqua
GTACTCATCTTGCAGTTTCTGAAATGCTTAGATTGGTTTTTTGGATTTTTTCTGTTTCCATCATGTTCTGTAAATCCGTTCATATATTTTGGCTAGTTGTGAGTTCTTTCTTGTTGGTGCCGTTCAAGATAATATACATATATTTAATTTGTGCAGAGGGCTGGTGCTGTAAGGCAGGAGCTTGCTAAGGTGAAAAAGAACGCATCTTAGGATTGGTTCATATGAACTATTGAAATTTTGTTATGAATTTCGTTCGAGTAGTACACCACAATTATGAGTTTTTATATATCGAGACATGGTAGAAAGTTTTATTTTACAATCTGTAATCTCAGGCGATTGTATCAATCCTTTCAATTTTTGTTATTAGATGTGTTTCTCTGCGCGTATTCGCTTTTGTTTGTTCTTGTTTGAATATTGGATTTTAAGAAGCTCTTGAACTAATAGAGTCAATAATCTTACCGGAGAGCAGCCCCTTTTATTGAGATGGCCTACTGACTGAACTTTGTTTTTAAATGCTTTGATGATCTCCTTTTGACTGTTTGATATAAACACAACTTGTATATTTGCTGCCTGAAATAAAATATTATTTGCCTATCAAAGTCTCTAAATTGTATAGGTTTTGATGAAGTTGATGTCACCCTAAAGCCCCAACAACTGTCTTATCAAAATCAATTTTACGTTGAATCGAAGATCAGAGTACGGAAAGTATTTGAAGATTAAGAGATCGTAATCATACGCCGTGTTAGTTAATGTTACAATTTTTGAGTAAACTACCATGTAGTCCTTGAGGGATGTGTTTGCATTAAATTAGTCTTTATATTGGTTAAATTACAAACTCTTCGAAAATTTCCCTCTAGTTTGAAAAATGATATTCCCTAAACTATGTTGAAGTTGTAACATTTTTATTATTAAATTTTAGCCTTTTCATTCTGTGTTTGATTAGAAATCAAGCTTGTCTCAAGTTTTGTCATTTTCCTCCTTAATAGGAAAGGCTTTTATTTATTGCTTACTAAACACATCGTAGATAAATTGAAAATTCTTCCCATTCATAATAACAATAAAATTGTGAAAACAAAGTACTATGTTTAACATTATTAGAAAGTTAAGTTCTTCAATGTTACATCATATAGTCTAAGACTTACTAAACTTTCCTATGGGCTTCAAGTACACTTTTGGTATTTTTAGTATTGTAAAAATTTTAATTTATACTCTCTAATTTCAATTTAAATGTTATTCTATATTTTAAAAAATTTTATTTTAGTCCATTTATCATATTTTTATCCATAAATGATAATGTAGCATTTAATTAGTATAAGTGGTCCTAATTTTATTTATAATGAGTGATTTTTTAACAAAAAATTAAATAAAATCATATTGAATGCGCATAATTTTACCGTTTTTCTCTCATTTTTTTAACATAATTTGACTTGATGATTTGTAAAATAATCACTCTAAGTGAACAATAACAAGTTTACATATGCTAATTAATTACAAGGTCATCATTTTTCATTTCTAGAAGCACAAAAGTATGATAAACTTAATTAAAAGTTTTTAAAATATAAAACGGCAATATTATTTGAATTAAAAATAAATGAATCAAATTAAAGCTTTTATAATATTAGAAGAATTAAATTGTATATAAGAAAAAAAAAACAATTAATGTTGATAATGCGTCTTGACATGGCATGACAACATTCATTTAGTCAATAATTTTTTATATATTATCTTTATATTTATTATATAAAAATACCACATAAATTTATAGGTGAATGCGTCACCAATTTAATTAAACAAGTAAGGTGGTTCGTGTCTAGACATTAGCGCATTAATGAGTAATTATAAAAATTAGCAGTATGTTTTTTAAAAATTAAACATTGTTTTTTAATTTTAAAATAAAATAAATAGAAAATAAAAGTGGACATATTTATTAACACATTAGTACAGTAGAATTGTATATTGGCATAGTTGACTAACATTCCATTAGTCAATCAACCAAAAAGCGTACAAGCCTACTTCTAATTCATTCCCCGTAAAATATTATTATGCTAACATCTCCCTTAGTTTTGAACATTTGATACTCCCTTTTTCTCTAATTTAGAAATTGACACTCTTTACTCTCAAGATCATCCTTATTTTGAAAGTGGAAGCACATTGATTCACAAATAAACTATTTTAATGATTTTTTTGGAATTTTTATATTATCAAACTTCCTTTGAGCTTGTTAAAAATTTAAAAATTGGAACAAAATAGGCATTCAAAAATAAACTTGATGAAGCAGGTAATGTAATGAGAAATAAAGTAAGGATGGTTGCTAGAGGGTATAACCAGTAAGAATGTATTGACTATGATAAAACTTTGGCCCCTATAGCTAGATTAGAATACATTAAAATGTTATTTGCTTTTGCATGTTACAAAGGTTTTAAACTATTTCAAATAGATGTTAAAAGTACTTTTCTAAATGATTTCTTAAATGAAGAAGTTTATATAAAGCAACTACTAGGCTTTGAGCAAGCAGAATTTCCAAACCATGTTTTCATGTTAACCAAAGCTCTTTATGGATTAAAAAGGCACCTTGGGCTTGGTAAGAAAGATTTAGTACTTTTTTAATAGATCATGGATTTATTAGAGGAACAATTGACACTAAATCCACAAAGCATGATATCCTAATTGTTCAAATTTAGGTAGATGATATTGACTTTGGTTCAACTAATGAACTCTTGTGCAAGGAATTCTCTAACTTAATGAAGAGTGAATCTGAAATGCGTATGATGGGTGAGATGTCATTCTTTCTTGGACTTCAAATCAAACAATCTCAAGAAGATATCTTCATCAACCAATCAAAATACACCAAGGAGCTACTTAAGAAGTATGGCATGGACAAAGCAAAACTAGCCAAAACTCTTAGGGCAGTTCAACCAAATTAGAGAAAGATAAGCAAGGTAAGGGAGTTTATCAAAAGGTCTATCAAGGTATGATTGACTCTCTTCTATATTTATTTGCAAGTAGACCTCATATTTCATTTAGTGTGTGATTATATGCTAGATTCCAAGTTGATCCTAAACACTTAGGTGTTGTTCAGAGAATTTTTAGGTGTCTACTTGGGACACAAAACTTAGGACTCTGGTATCCTAGGAGTAATTACTTCGATCTTTGTGGCTATTCAGATGTTGATTTTGACGGATGTAGAAAAGATAGAAAAGGGACTAGTGGAACTTGCCAATTCTTAGATCATTGCTTAATCTCTTGGCATAGCAAGAAACAAAACTCATTTGCCTTCTCTACAACTGAAGCTGAGTATGTTGCATTTGGTACTTGTTGTGCTTAAATACTTTGGATGAAGCAAACAAATAAAAGAATATGGATTAAGATTTGAAGAGATTTGATAACTTCATATTTGGTTAATATAATTGGATGTTCAAGCCTATATTTAAGCTATTGTTCAAACAACTAAGATTTGAAGAGATAGTATGTTCTGAGTAATGGTCCTCATATTTCATTTAGTGTGTGCTTATATGCTAGATTCCAAGTTGATCCTAAGGAATTACACTTAGGTGTTGTTCAAAGAATTTTTAGGTGTCCACTGACACAAAACTTAGGACTCTGGTATCTTAGGAGTAATTACTTCGATCTCTGTGGCTATTGAGATGCTGATTTTGATGGATGTAGAAAAGATAGAAAAGGAACTAGTGGAACTTGCCAATTCTTAGATCATTGCTTAATCTCTTAGCATAGCAAGAAACAAAACTCAGTTGCCTTCTCTACAACTGAAGCTGAGTATGTTGCACTTGGTAGTTGTTGTGCTTAAATAATTTGGATGAAGCAAACAACTAAAAGATTATGGATTAAGATTTGAAGATATTTGATAACTATATATTTGGTTAATATAATTGGATGTTCAAGCATATATTTAAGCTGTGTTTTATTTTGAGCAAATTTATGGGCTTTTTGTAATGCCTCGATTTACAAGGACCATTATTCATAACGTACTATCTGCTTTGCCCAACTAGAGTGTTAGGAGTCCTCTGAGTACCCTTCAGAACTCTTCACAGGTCTCATGGCTTTCTTCGCGTCCCCAGAAATTGAACCCCGTAACCACCCTTTGAGGTGTTACTAAGTTGCATTGAAAACTAGGAATGCAACTAAGTAACACCTTAAGGGGTGGTTACGGGGTTCAATTTATGGGGATGCGAAGAAAGCCGTGAGACCTGTGAAGAGTCTTGAAGGGTACTAAGAGGAGCCCTGACACTCTAGCTGGCAAAAGTGAATAGTACGTTCTGAGTAATGGTCCTAATAAATCAGGGTGTTACAGTTTTTATCCTTGTTTTCAATGCAGGCAAGTTGATAGTAGTTCAAGGGAAAAGGGGTCATTATGGACCAAAAATCATAAAACAAAGAGTTTCAGGGATGAAGTATGGAGGTTGTAGCACCAGAAAAGAATTTCAAGAAAAGTTAGAGCCAAGTCAGAGAGTTTGGCGCCACGGTGCCCAAATAGAGAAAAATTGATATATACAAGTCAGTGGACTCAGTGCTGCAGCGCTCATCACCCAGAACCACTACAAATAAACACTCATACCCATTCACTCTCATTTGCATCTCTTCGTGTTCCTTTCAACTTTTCTCTGAAACTACCCTCAGAAAACCTTGTTGAAGATCGTTCATTCCCTACAAAAAAAATCTTCCATAAAAATTGAAACTTTTACCCTCATTTCATTAACAATGGCCTTATCGTGTAAAGATGGTGAGAAAAGAAATATATGTGAAGCCTCTAGGTTCGGCTCTAAGAAGACGAAAATAACAAGTGTTCCTCAGATGTTCAGAAGCAAGTAAGCAGCAACATTGTAGAAGGAAGATTTCATGCATAGAGATTATTCCCTTCCCATAGAGGTAAACCTAAAGTTCTTTGAGGATGAAAAGTTCAAAGATTTTGAATGGATTGAGCAGGCTGGATGGATAAACTTCAAAGATTAAAACTAAAATATACCTTGATATTATTAAGAAGTTTTATGCCAACCTAGAATTTGAAAAGGTACTTTGCAAGGAAGGTCACTCTTGAGGGGTATGAAGATTATGGTTAACTTTGAAAAGATTTCAAAACTTGTTGCATATCCTAATTCTGGAATCAAATTGTACTTGAGACATAAGGAAATAAAGTTTGAGGGATACTCTGATGAAGATGCAGTGGCTGAGATTACAAACAATCAATAAAATGTAGTTGATATTTCTGTGCTTGATCTAGACATGAGAATTCTACTGCATGTTATGATACATATGATTGTGCCTAGAAAAGGAAAAGCTAATCAAGGAAATAAGCTTGACACTTTGGGGGTGTTCTAAATGGAATTAGAGTTAATATGCCAATCATCATACTTAGTCACATAGAAGCATGTTAAGAAAAAGAGAAAGGTGAACTCCCTTATGAAACTGTAATAACTTTGCTGGCAAAGGATACCAAGGTAAATCTTAATAGACTAGGATTTGAGATGGGATATGACAGGGGAGATTATGACAAGATACTACTAGGTTACATGAGGATTAAGAAGAAGGATGATGGAAGCTGGGTAAAGGTAGATAGAGGTTCATCAAGTAGAATGAATGATAAATTGAAGGAAGAAATATCACTTTCTAGAGAGATGAAGATCAAGTCAATAAGACACAAGACTCCTTTAGTTAAAAAGAAATATCTGTCAAAGAACGAATTAGCAAGCAAAAAAAAGGAAAGTATAATAGTAAACATCAACAAAGGAAAAGTAAAAGATGGAAGAAGGAGGAAAGAAAAATGATGAGGAGGGATTCTCTAAAATTCCAGAAGAGACTGTGAAGAAAACTGCTCCTAAGGAGAAGAAGAAAAAGGCTCAAACCACTCTAACAAGGAAGCCTATGACAATCCCATTTATTCAAAAGAAAAATCTTGGACCACTACCCATGGTTAAACTTTCTGATGATAGCAAAGAATGCACGTCAAAGAAAGGAAACTCATACCAAAGCGTGATGATGACTCATGAAGAATTAAGCTTTACCAGTAACTCAATCTTCTTGTTCATTTGTTCCTGAATCTGAGAAGGATGTTAGCTATCATGAAGTTGATGAAGAAGATAAGGAGATTAAGCTAAAAATGCCATCCTCATATAGAGTTTTAAAAGTCAAAGAAGTAAGGGAAAATGTACTTGTTTCTACCTACTAAGAGGAAGAGGAATCATAAGATGAAATCCATCTCATCAGGAAAAGTAAAGGGAAAGAGCCCATGGAAGAATCATTTAATATACTGTAGAAAGAACCTATGAAAGCTATTGCTTATCAGTTTGCCTCAAAGACCAAACCTTCTTTGTTAATTTTGTACTTTTGATTAATAGCAAAAACCTTCTTAGCCTTGATTACTTCTCCTTCAATCTTTGAAAGTGTAGAGTCTGACTTTCCTCTCTTAGACCTTTGACCAAGCATTTATGGGTTATTGACTGTTGAATCCTAAAGGCTGTCTTGTGATCATTTTTGAAATCTCCTTTATTATGGTATTAATGGTCTTGTTCACAGAGATAACAACCTATCAGTGTGGTACTCATACTTTTCATAAAAGTATATGAGAGTCTTTGTATTTATGGGCTGTCATAATTAAAACCAAATAAATATTCATATAGTGAAACCTTCGGGGCCAACAATCTCCCTTTTTTTGATGATGATAAACCAATAAATGCAAAACTTAGAATAGCTTCCAAGAACATTTTCAATGAGAATTACGTATGGCTAAGAATGTAAAAATATTTTAGAGATTGTGGTTTACTCCCCTGTGTATGGCTTGTACAAAGCTCCCCATGTTTTTATCTCGTAACTCGCCCTATCTTTATGCCATGACTTGATTCTAGACCTTGGCTAACCTATTCAAGTAAATATGTGTCATGCCCTAATTTTGAGCACATGACCAGCGTAAGAAACCACCCTTAGATGACCTCCTATAAGCTTTCACACAGACAAATGCAATTATAATATAATGGAATTAACATAACATACATAGAAGTATATCAACAGGGAAAATTTTCAAGAATTTTTTACAAAGTTCCTCTTAAATATTAGACATAACCCAAATACAAACAATTAACCAAAAAGGTGGACAAGCCTACCATTTAATCCGAAAAACTCCGGTGTTACAACACCAGGGATTAAATTCCATAAATAAAATTTAAAATACCAATCATATAGATTATTCAATACATGACAACGTCACAATGACAGAACATGCACCCCTAATACAGCTATCCATGACATCAAATCTTAGATCCATTTGTCTTCCAAGAAATTCGTCAAGTACCTTGGCAGAAAAATAAGGGAGTGAGTCATAAGCTCAATGTGTGGAAACATTTCATGTACTTTCAAGCTTTAAATAATAATTCATAAACTTACATAAATGCAAATAAGCGATGAATAATTTATATACATATAGAAAATCCATGTGCCTTTGAAAATACTTATAGAACATAGAAAAATAGCAGTTAAATTCTTATCAAGATAACAAATTCATAAAAATATGTTTATGGAAAAGAAATGCAAATTAGGATGGTTGGATCCAATGCCCCTCTACATGAGGAACTCTGACAGATACAGATACATATAGTAGATATTCAGAGCAAAAATCTTTGTCAAATACAGATACAGAACAGATATTCAGAACATAGCAAAGCTCTTTATCAAATACATATTAGAGCAGAGCTCTTTACTAGATAAAGATAAGAGCATAGCTCTTTATCAAATATAGTTATTCAAAATAGAGCAGAGCCCTCTTTGGAAGTAGCTAAAGGATCCATCCAGAAAGGTTTTTCAGTTATCGTGTAAAAATATTTTAACACTTATAAGCTTTCCAAATGAAATAGGAATGTAGTAACCATATATAAAAGAAAATTTTAATTGCCTCTAACTCGGTCATGTAATTTAGATTTTGTAATATCACAAAATATCAATATCATTATATAAACTTTAATAAGTTAACCCTAAAAAATTTATGGTGAAACATAGGTGAAGTCCTTTTAATGTATGAATTCAATATATCTATAACATTCATATAATTTCATACTAAAGAATAGATTTAAGGTTTAAAGACAATAATACACTTTGTGGCATTTTTTTTTAATATAGAGATTAAAGGGCAAACCAAATTAGAAACATTTGATAAATTAAATACAATTTATAAGAGAGAACCCATGTAACATAGAGTAGAGGAACCTCACTCACCTTGCTAACTTTGGGACTTAATTAGTACCCCACCACTCTTGAGAGTTTAAATTACATCAACTAACACTTCCATCGACCAAATCAAAACCACTGGATTTTGATAGCTTCATATTTACTCCATGAAAACTCGTGAGGTTCAAAGTTTATCTACCAATTCCAATAAATATATTCCTGTAAGTTAGTGACATGGTTCAGCAGAGTTATTAGTTTATCCAAAGAATTATTTTATTTAAAAATAAACCCATTCAATATACAACAACAGAGTATATCAATCAAAATCATGTCCCGCAATATATCTACCTCAAGAAATATCAAATAAAATAAGAAAAATAGCAATTAACAAAAATGACTGTAAAATCCCAATATAGAATTATAGATGATAGGCACGCAAGGCATTTCTCCTCTTCAAGGTAATGTTCCGTGTATCATATAAATTCAGCTCATTCCTTCAGAATAAATGAAAATGTTAGCTCCAAGGTTTCACAACCTAAATTAAGTTGTTTTAAATTATGTCTCACAATCTTACAAAAATACAAAATGTTTTATGTTACACCAAATTAATTTCATATGACATACTGCGTAGCAAAGTAGGTAAAAAGAAAAGAATAATTGTTATACCTCACACTTATCTTACATATTTATTTGGCAAATTGTAGAAAATCAAAGGCCTCAAGAGAATGCTAACATGGCTAAGTCAAATGAAGAAAAGGAAAGCATGTCGAAAATCAAATATTGCAAAATAAAGAATATGTACACACTAGACAAGGAACAAAGAATTATAATTTTATAGCATACAATATGAAAAGTCAAGGAAGAAGACAAAAAAGGAGGATCACATAATAGAGAGAAAAGCACGCTTCTAAAATGCAATGATAGGCAAGACAAAGTATTTTGGGCACTACAAGTCAAATAAATCCAAATGGATATTACAAATAAGACAAAGCATAATGGGTATTATATTCCAAGAAAGACAACGCATGATGGGCATTACATTACAACTAAGCCACAAGCAGAAGACTCATGTGATGGACAAAAAGAGTACATTAATTAAAGTGCTAACATGCTATTATAAAGAAGTGAGAATTACTTGTGAAATGTGATATGCATTTATTGGAAAGGTAGCAAGGCCACTTGAGGTATGGCATCGGAAATATAACAAAAGAGAAAATATTTCTCTAAGGAAAGAATAATGGGCATTAAAATAAGATATATATTGCACACCTATACCTCAAAAGTTGAAAGGATAAATGAGCATTTCTTGGTATAAGGAGCCATACATAAAGCAAGAAGCAAAGCAAATATATCAGAAGAAATAGGAACAATTGAGGAACTCAAGATTCTATCAGAGAAATGTTTTTTAACAATCAAGAAGAAGACAACGGCTTAATCTCAATATCTAAGTGAAGATGAAGATAAATAGGAAGGCACCCCTGAAGAAGAGAAGAAAAATAGAGTTTGCCAATTCCTTCAAAGAGTCCAAACTAGTGAGCTACCTCTGTATTACTAGTTTTTTATCATTAACTGAGAGATACTTATCCATTAGAAAATCAGAGTGAGTTTATATTGTTTGTATCTACTCTATTAGAAAGGAAACACAATTTATTCAATTAACTTGTGAGGGGTTAGTTGTGATTAGTGTAAACACCTGATTCTATCAAGGTAATTTTAAAAAAGTTTGAAAAAATAACAAAAAAAATATACATAAAATTAAGAAAATATAAAAATTATGCAAAATGATAATAATGATAAAGAAAACAAGAAATATGAAAAAAAATATAAAAATATAAAAAAGAAATAAAAAATGAAAAAATTACAAAAGAAGTAAATAATAATAATAATACAAAATAAAATAAAAATATTTTATTTGGGCCCACCACTATCATTTTTTTCTTTCCACACACTCACTTTTGTCCTTCCTCTCCATTTTTCTTCCATCCTCACTTTTTCTCTCCATCTTCACGCCATCTCCTTCTTGAAGATGACTTTTTTGGATGGTTATAAAAGAAGCATCGGTAGTTGCTGGAAAGGGGATTGATTTTTGGGAAGAAAGGCTACTGTTTGGGCATCCTAGATGAGTTTTTGGGGAGCATTAACGCTGCTTCTAGATGTGAAGGGATGGGTGAAGCTGAACACCTTCTCCTTTTTGTCTATTGTTCTCATGAGGATCAAATTAGAGTTGTTGTCTTTCTCAATGTAATGGCACCTTAAAATCTATTTAGCAAATCTTCCTGCTGCCCATGGTGTAATCCCAAGCTGTTGTCTGTCTTCGTGCTCCATTTCCCCGTCTCTTCACTTCCACCAATCAGCAGTAGAACACATCTGGCAGACTGGCACCCTCTTTGTCTATGCAGCCTCCTTTCATACCAGCACTGCATGGGTGTTCCAGAAAATTGATGCTGACCCTACCCTACTAGTAGAATCACAACCGAGATCCTCTGCACTATTGTGGTTTTTATGCGTCAATATTGGCTGGGATTTCATCGATGGTGACTTGGCAATTTGATTGAAATCAGCTCATATTCTGATTCAAATTGAATGACCGGTGGCAGTAGAATCTAGATTGATTCATGTCCCTGATTATCTTTGCATGACAAAGCATAAGTTTGGACTCTGGAGATACTCATCCATTGGTGATTTCATCTTGCTGTTTATACTGACAAAATGCTGAACAATAAAGTCAGGATGGAACTTTAAGTTTCTTTAAAGAAAGGACTCCCTGAACATCACACTCATCTGAAAAAGAACAAAAGGTAAAAGTTGGGATGCGTGTATCATTTAGAGATTGCATT
>JASKGM010043751.1:0-21732 GCA_034509205.1 Ceratonia siliqua
AAAAAATTTTAAAAAATTTTAAAAAAAATACATGAGATAAAAAATACTTAATTAATTTTAAAAAATAAAAAAAATTTTAAAAAAATATTAAAAATAAAAAAAGTAAAAAAAAATAAAAGGGACGTAACTTAAATATTTTATTTTTTTTATTTTTTGTAATTATTTTTTTTATTTTTTATATTAATAAATTATTGTTTATATCATATATTTTTTATATATTTTTTTAAAATTTTTTAAAACGTTTTTGTATTTTTAAAAATATTTTTATTTATAAATAAATAGTATCAAAAAAAAATTATAGATGAATAGTGTATAAAAGATATAAAAATGTTTTTAAAATGTCTAAAAAATTATATGACATAGACAATAATTAATTTATATTAAAAGGTAAAAAAAATCAAGAAAAAAAATTAAAAAAACATCAAGTTTGAATGCCGGAAGCTATAAATGGGGCTGTAGCATAGCAAGTCCCTAAAATATCCCCTAAAGTTAATCTTTAGGGTGCACTTCTAAAGTTGCTTGGTCCAAGGTTTTGTGAGATAACTTTAACAAGTCCAACTATACTAATTTTCACCCAAACATAAAAAATAACACTAATACTCTAATAGTATGATACCTAAAGGAAGATCTTCCATTAACCCAGAATGGAGGAAAGAAAAATGAGCACAGCATCTTTAAAATGGAAATCATTTCATTGAGGAAAAAGAAAAAAGAAAGAGAATGATATCTAAATGCTCCCCTATTTCCCCTTCTTATCCAACTAAAAAAGGGGAGAAGATAAAGAAAAATAGAATCAAAATTGATTAAAACTGAATTTAAATTGTCTGAACCCTTCAGGTCATAGCAACACCAAGGCAAAAAATTATAGCAGATATCAGATACTGAAGACTGGATACTTGCAACTTCGATCTTCCTCCAAAGGAACTTATAGGACCTAGTGCCGTAGGAGCAAAACTCCCTCCACTTCTGCTTGAACTAGAACTGATATCAAAATATTTATGTTCACATCAGAGTTTAAAAAAGAAACAACTCTTCTAATAAAGTTATTAAGATTCAGATTCAGATTCTCACCTTCCCGCAAATATACAGGATCCATGACCTGCAAGAGAGTACCCATAATTAATTACTTAACTTCCTAGAAGTCCTCAAAACAAGTTCAATCTAATACCATCAGAAGCAAACATTCAGTGATAACATCATTCAGAGAAACAAAATCTTCAAATGTGGTGTTCACAGAAAATAAAAACAGATCTTTATGAAGAATTAGTGTTCACAGAAATTTAGTCAGTTTTTCTCACTATGCTGCTAACAGCAAAACTGAAATTGATCAATGTCGCCTTTTTTCAGATACCAGTTTTTCACTCTTGTTTTCTGCCTTTTTTTGTGGGTTTCTAAGTTATGCAAGCCTACTTTGTCAGAATCAGGTTGCAATAAGAAGACACTCCTCTCCTAGTAGGACTCATGGAGTAGTTCATGGAGGTCGTACATCTGGGGTCTAAAAATACTAACCATGTTGCTCATAGAAGACTGACTTCTGAAACTCTCATCCAGCAAATAGCTTACTGGTCTGAACATTGAGTCTCACAGGTATAAGTAAAAGACTAACTACAAACTCAGATTTCAGGCCGAAGAGCCAAACTAGACCCATAGAGCACAGATGCAGAGACATGCACCCAGTGATTGCTCTCAGCATCTCACCAGTCCAAACAGCTGGGCAGGGGCATATGCTACAAGATATGTTGATAGTTAATTGAACATCAATTTTAAAATTAGATTATTGTTCCAATACTGTCCAGCAATGAAGAAGGATCTTTGCATTACATTATGATTTGAGAAATTAAGAAAACTATCCTTCGTTCATTTGAATATCCTAAGAAACAACACTTTCTACAGTCAAAAGAACTTTATAAAAATAATAGAAAACAAGAACTGCCCTTTAAATACAGTGATTAAAAATTCAACAAGATGATCATCATCATCATCAAATCCAATTTACACATTAAGACTTGCAATTTTACATTTTCACCTTTAGAATGATTCAATTCTTAACTAAACCAGTCATATCAAGTAGTCAGATAAAGTATCAATTTGAATTATGAAATACTTGTAAAATCCCAATTTTACTACCAGTTCCGTGATAAAACGAATGGACAAAATTTAAAGAGGTACATCATCTTAAGCTAACCCACCAAAAATAAACAAAACAAGCAACAACCACACAAATATGAAATTCAACAGGCGGCCATCTTCAGATCCGAATTATTACAAACTATAACTGAATTCTTTTATATCGACAAATCAAACAGAGAAACAATTATCAACGACTTTAGAATCCATACTTTTATCCTCCAGCCTATTTTTAAGGCAGAGGTGTCACTCAATTTCTACAACTGTCAGCTGAGTAATTCTGTAATTTGAAAAGCTAATTGCTATAGATATGTCAGTCCAGATAAATAACTTGAAGAGTTACAAGAGAAACATACCAGAAAATCTGAGTTAATATAGGAAACATGGAAAGGTCACACTGACTTACTGGGATCCTCAGTAGTTGTTGTAGCTGTACCATCAAAGTCACATGTTCCCCCGGCATTATGCATTTTCTGATAATAATCATTATAAGCATAAGAGGCATGGCTTTTCAAATTATTAGGTAAATAACATGGCTGCCCTGGTTGAATAGCTCTGCAGTTAGCTTGGCCTTGTCCACAAGCCCAGTTCACGCCAGCTTGAAGCTTATCAGAGTCTGCACCATCTTTAGCAACACAAAAAACTGCCGAAGAATTTCCGGCAATCCGACCGGAACCATTAAAACTCAAAGGATAGATGGCACTTCCATTAGTATCAAATATGCCCCAATTTTTTTCTGATATAGGCCCATTCCTCTTGTCTTCATTAAACAATTCATATATGTATGTATTAATGGCTATTTTTGGCTGACTAGGTGGACCTGAACCATTTAGGACTCGTCGAATCAAATTATTATTGTAGGTCTCAGCATTTTCTGCAGTAGCATCCGGTTCCTTTGATCCACCAAAGGACGGCCAACCAGTCTCTGTGACAATAATAGGGATATCAGAGAAACTGAAAGCGTCTATTGAATAATAGGTAGCATCCACCATAGCATCAAACATGCTATTATAATGGAATAGTGTGTTTGGATCAACAATTTGCTTGACAGAAGGAAGGGATCGAAAAAGAGCATATTCAAGTGGGAAAATGCCATCTCCTTTAGTGTATCCATAATAGGGATAGGCATTTAACATGTACGAGGAATTCGTGTTCTTCAAAAACTGAAGGAGTTGGTAGATTGTAGAGTTCCATGAAGAATTAAAGGTGGCAGTAGAAGGAGGAAAAGGCTTAGGGATTATGTCCATGGACTGGGGAGTTGAAACTTTGACCCGAAAGTTAAGGTTAGCAGCAACCAGAGCTCTGTGAAGATAATTCATAGCAGGAACTAAAACAGGGGCAACATTTGGGATTGTGGTAAGAACCTCACTACCAACTGCTATTGTTGTGATATTGGTGGAAGGCACATAAGCTGCTACATTTTTATTGATCCAGGCTGCGGCTACTGATGGAGATTCTCCAATCTTTAGTAACTCCTCATTTGTAACACCAACAATTACTTCAATACTGGTGTTTGAAAGGGCCTGGAGCATGTGTGCATTGGCATCATAAAGGCGCACATGAGTAATATGATGGGCTTTAAGAATAGCTACCACCTCTGGAGCCGATGGCAGGTCAGAAACATCAGTGCCCATGTTTACTCCCACAAATGCACCTACAAGTTCAAGAATTTGATCGAATATCAACTCAAAGAAAATATAATACGTATTCAATTGTCTGCCATACACGAGCATGCCCTTATTGCTTCTCCTTGTGGCACTCAAACCAATTAATAATCAGCAGAACAACAAATCAGGCATTGTAATTATATCATGAAAAGAAAATAGCAAATTTTAGCCTTTAAATCTTTGCTTGAAGCTATCAAGTTAAAACCAAAGAATACAGGAAATGAACTTGGAGAAGTATGAAACTTAGCTTGCAACATTAAATTTTTTTACAGTCAGCATTTTACAGGCACTGACAATACCAAGTGACGAGTTTCAAACAATCAAAAGCAACCACTGATCCCACCCCCCTTTCTTCTTTTTTTAAGTCTCCTACTCTAGGGCCAAACAAATCCAAGAGGTCAAAGAGAAGTTACTATAATAATCCTCTGCCACAAAGCCATTGCTATGATAGATTTTAGTTTTAGCCTGATCTGATTGGAGTATCCTTCTGTTTAAAAAATATTTCATAAGAGTACATGATTAAGCTAACAGACATTTAGTTTTGACATAATACTGCACTTCAATTTTCTTTTAGAGGTTTATATATATATAACTTGTAGTAAACTCTTCACAAATTAAAGGTTATGAAATAAATATCAACATAACAATAAAATCTTCAAAAGTTTTTGACCATAATACATCATTATCCATGATACTTAATCCCCAGTTTAATACTGCACACACACAAATACACCCACAGCGGCAGCCTGAACAATGGGGTGGACTAACTTTCAAATATAATTCAACATGGCAGATTGAGCATGAAAATAAAGTAGAAAGAGTCAAAATCAGATTGACAAAAGAAATTAGCCAAAAAGAGGGATAAATTACCTAATGAATTGCTTAACATGGTAATGGCAAGCAACAAAACACTCGTGAGCCATATTTTAAGCTTCATCCCATCCAAATCCAATACAACCTCAATCAGCAACTTCAGCCCAATGTTTCTGGCAGACAAAGTCTTAACTATCAAAACCATAGCAATCAGATTTTTAACAACTTAAATTACCAATATAAGCAGAAACTAAAAATGTTGATTTAATCAAACTCCATCAGTAAGATTAAACAATAAATATGAAATTGAAATATCAAAGACTTTCAGAAACTTCGATGAAAACATGGAGGATTTCCATGTTAGAAAACAAACAATTAGAACTGCCCAGCCTTACCTCAACAAATTCTTTTCCTCTAAGATCCCTATATAAATGATGACAACAAAATTTTTGTATATATTAGTGATAATGAAAATAGAAAATGATCGTAGTTGCCCATTACTACAGATATATTAAAACAACGAAAGAGGACATTGACCTTACTCCTGAACTTCTGTTAAATAAATGAAACTCCTACCAAACCATTTAGGCAAACATATGAAAGTGAAACACTGGTCTACAGTAACTTCAATCTTCTCTCAAAACAAATTAAGTTACTTAAATGTATCAACCAGAAATTACAAGAAACAAGGCTTAGTTAAAATAACATAAGAACACTGGAAGAGATAAGTGGGAAAATTTGTTTTTCTATAAAAAAAAATCAAAATAAAAAATATTTGAAAATTCAAGCCAAGGTTTACAAAGAAAGGAAAAGAAACAAGGAAGCCTGCTGAAAGCTTCTAGACTTCTCTGTCAGCATACTTGTAATTCTAAGTAAACGAAAGCAAATCATTGCTTCAATCGGCACATCAACAAGCTAGAACTTTGCTTGTTCAAATCACCTCGTTTGTGAGAAACCTAAATTACCGGCATGACTTCCCGTTTGGGGTGAAGAAACCCAGACGCAACCCAAAACAAAATGGTGAATATACAAACCTGATCTACTTAGGCCAAACAAAAGAAACCCATTTTGTCCTTCTTAGTTGCTGTAGCAACTCTACTAAGAAGACCCACAAAGAAATTCCAAAGCAGAAGCAAGAATCCCAGCAAAAACCCAATTAAGATTTCAAACCCCCACAGCAAAAGCTTCTTTCTTTTAAATGCGGAAGTCAGAACAGCACAAAAAGTACACTCCTAGTGGAGTACAAGACAGAAATCCTCGAATAAGTATTAAGCAATAATTCTCACAAGCTGTATAGATTAATGGTTTTAATCATTAATAATGAGAGATTTCAGATGACCCAGAAAAGAAAAAGTATAATATAGTAGAAGATTGCATAGTGATGAACCTCTAATGGCAGCTTCTTTTGAATCTGAGTCACTGGACACCCAACGGAACAAAGTCTGTCTCTAGCTGCTTACTGTTGTCTACTTCAGTTGTTTTTTTCTTTCGATATTTTGTAGTATATTAGGTAAATTCTTCCAACCTAGTTCGAAGACATCGAGATAGTCGCCGTTCATTTAGTGTTTGAGATTTATATTATTACAGGTTCGTTCTAATTAACTCTACGAAGTAATAATACTCTAGAGGAGGCCAACCTCATACGTAAGCATTATTCGAGTAATCACTTATTATTATTATTTATAAAATGAAATTAGAATTCAGCAATCAGCATGCCTTTATGATTTTCCCTCCAAAAGTCATTTTCTTTCTCTGCAGGGAACGGATTCAGGTTCCGAAAAGAGAGCCGAAAGGTCATAACGCGTAAGAACAGTTTAGTGGGGCTACACTAATAAATGAGTCATTAGTTTTAATTACTATTATTCAACTCAGGCACTGTTCTTATGAAGAGATTGAGTTTGCATGTGATTTACATGTACATGGTAAATAAATAATTTAGTTGAATCATAAATAAATAATAATAATGTGATAATTTGGAGATGTATGTAAAGATAAGAGAATTTTACTTGTCCAATTTGATCAAAACACTATCCAATACTTATAGATTAGTGCCAATTATGGATATATATATATATATATATATATAGAATAGAGTAACGTTGTTATGCCAACTTTATTTATATAACTTTTAAATAATTGAAGTGGTGTAATAAAAATTTATATTTAATTATTTCTAATTTATTAATAAATTTTATAGAAAAAAATAGCATTCTATCAAATATATTTTCTTTATTTTTGATTTTACACCTAAACAAAATGGTTTTATATATTAAAAAAAGACATGAAACATTTGTTTGATCTACATCACATTGAATATGAAGATTAGTATAATTATTTATTTATTAATTAAAAATAAGTAATAGGAATTATAATCTAAAAAACTACTTATGACATTGTCATTATTTAAGTACTACTATTCTAATAAAAAGAGACGGAATGCCCATTCAAAAGTCAATTACTTCATAAAAATGCTATCTTTTTTCTGCTAAAAGCTAGTTGGATGCATGGCTACAACAACAAGAGAGGCAGAGAAGGAATATATCAACCAATAAAGTCTGAATCCTTTCTTTTTCAAATATTAAATATATGGAGCCCTTAATTTCCCGAAAGACCTGACAAGGACGGGAAAATTTTGGGTCCATGCTGAGAAACGAGACAGAAAAAAGACAGACGTTTCTTAGTTGTAAAGTGCAGTGTCGCGGTACCCACTGTCAAACGTCAAAAGGTTTGTTTAATTATTCTCCCCCGCATCATACCATTTTCCTTTCTTTTCTTTTCCCCGCTCTTTTTTTCTCAAAATTTAAATCCTACTTTATACAACTATTATAATTACAACTGTGAGCAATTACACCAATTACTTTATTCCAGTTAAACTCAAGATTGATTTGTATATAATTGGCCAATATTCAAAATATATATCGACACATTAGTTATGATATGATTTTCTGTAATTAACATTGACTGAAATTAAGTAGTGATAAATATGTTCCAACCTTTTTTTGGCACAACAATGATAATTTCCCATTGTCGCATAGATTTCGAAGAACCCAAAAGTATACTACTAATCAAACACGGCTTTCTAAGACAAATAACTAAACGATAGATGCAAAATACTTCCAAATTCCAGATCAATACCTAATTAAAACAAAACTTCTACCAAGTTTTAATTCAAACAAAGATGTCTGATTTCGCTCCAAGGTACAACATAAGCCAATTGTTGAAGTATTAAACAAAATCCAACATCAACATGGTCCAACATATGTCTCTTTCAAGTCTCATTGACTGGGGGACCTAACACGGGCTGGTTCCCTTGGATAATCATCACGATTCGGACTCTGACTTCGGCTCCGGCTAGGGCCCTTAGCTGGACTCTGACTACGGCTCCTTGAGCCACCATTATAGGGTGGAGAGCGTGAGTATGATCTCTCTCGACTGTATCTTCTATCTTCAGGTGACGCGGATCTAAAAAAGAATGGACAATGTATTACAGGAAAAAGCATACTGAGAAATACAGCACCAAGCACGAATAACCATACAAACAGCTGCCTAAACTTACTGGTAACACATTGGTAACTATGATACAAAGGCCGATAAAGGCCAACTGACCTAAATCTTACCACCCAAAATAATTTTTATGCAAAAGGAGTTTATTCTTTGGAAGGAAACCTCCAACACAGACTCACCACTCAAACCCACACCCCAGTTAAACCAACCACAATAAAAATCATACAGGATCTTGCGCTATCTGACTCATGGATGAAGTAAAGAAGGAACTACTGCTTGACATTGCATGTTTACCCAACATTCTATTGTATCTTCTCAGACTTCTAGATTGCAAGAACAGGATACTTAACTTGAACTATAATTTACCACATATCATGGTTTCTTTTTGCTGAAAAAGCGACAATTGAAAGAACTATACACTGTAAACTAAAACATGCATAATTACTGGCAACATACCTCGAATACTCCTTTCTTTTGGGAGGAGGGGAATAATAATCACGACTTCGAGACCGAGATCTATGACGTGCTGGTGATCGGGAGTATCGAGGTGAACGAGAATAACGAGGAGGAGACCTTCTTCGATCACTAAATCGCCCCCTACAAAGCATAATCATTTAAAAAAGACAATTAGAATTCCAACTGACCATTTTGCTGCAATGAGCAGAAACTTAGAATCGGGCTCCGTAGATCCCAAGCTTAAAATTTATCAAAGGGTTCCAGATTAAGAAAGATAATATGTATAGTGAGGACTGAGGAACAAAAACAATCATAATAATACAATCACACCTCATAAATAACAGAAAGAAGTTCATTTTAATGATCACATGAGATCAATTTTAGGAACTGGAAAATTTACCAATTAAGTTTATTTAAAGCCACTGATGAATCCACTTGTTCAAAAGGTGGAGGCCCCAATTACGTGTGAAGTAAATTTCAAATAACAAAGTTCCAGCTGAGTATTTCATTTGAGGACCTCCAATGTCTTTTGGACCAGAATCAAAATAGCTAAAAAATAAACCCAATCATAATCATAAGGTTATAAGTATGTAGTCTAAAAATAAATTCTACTTTATTGAATGCTCCTAGAAAAAATAAATTCTACTTTATTGAATGCTCCTAGAAAATAACTAAGACATATGTCTATGGTAATTGATGGTTCTACTGATAGAAAAAGCATGGCATCATTTAAGCCTGAGCTGCATTTCAAATTAGAACGAATTACATCCAAAATCTTTCAGCCCACAAAACAAGTCTAATTTTTGGATGAGTTAATATAACTTTTGGTCCCTACAATTTTACTTAATTTTCACTTTGGTCCCTATAGTTTAATTTTATTCAATTAAGTCCTTATAGTTTCAATAATTTTCACTTTAGTCCGTATATTTTAGTTGTGTCTAATTGAGTCTTTACAGTTTCAATAATTTTCACTTTAGTCCGTCAAATATCAACTTAATACAGCTAATATCATTATTGAAGTGGTAAAAAATTAATCATATGACATGCCTACATGTGAATTTGTCATGCGGTTAATTTTTAGCTAATTCAGCAATGATATTAATGGTGTTAAGTGGATCTTTAACCGCAAAGACCAAAGTGAAAGTTATTGAAACTGTAAGGAGTTAATTAGACAAAATTAAACTATAGAGACCAAAGTGAAAGTTATTAAAACTATAAGGACTCAATTAAACGAATTAAACTATAAGAACCACAGTGAAAATTGAGTGAAATTGTAGGGACCAAAAGTTATATTAACACATTTTGGATACATTCAGATTTTGTAACTCAAACCGGCAAGCCCAGTTCTCAACATATTCTTGCAGCCAAATCTGGTTTTCGAGAATTGTAAACAGAAAACTAGTGTGGATCACACAAATTATTGACATCAGTTCAAAAGCAATCCAACAGAGCTAAAGGGAGTTCTATGGATTACCAAATCAGCTTAGTTGATCTCTGTTTATGTGCAAATACAGGGGTGCAAGTGACATGCATGCCCATGTATTCCAAAGTGTTGATGAGGTTAACAGAACAAGGTGAGACCTACCTTCGCTCTCTTGCCCTCATTTCAGCAGGCTTCTTTCTATTCTCCTCAGCAAAAACAACAGTCAACTCTCGACCAAGAAGAATTTGACCATCCACATGATACTTAGCATCTGCAGCTTCAGCGGGATCTACAAATTGGATAAAACCAAAGCCACGGGGTTCTCTGCAAAAACAGATCATGGACAAACGAAATCAAAACCCCATCACAACAGGAAGTAGGTTCATCAAATCCCAAATTGAAGTAAGAACTTTGCACACAGTAAACCTTTATTAATGCAACTCGCCATAATAGCCCCCAATAAAATGGAAGGACGTCATAAAGCAAACACTAGGCTGCTGACCTTTGTGTCAGTTTTAAGATCACTTGAAATTCTTCAAGACTTGGAACATCTTGACAATGTATTCAAACTCAACTTCCTTGAAATCTTCACTACCATTAACATCTCTTCACAAGAACTCTAAATACTTGATTGATGTCTTCAAAACTCTAAATCACTGCTAAACCTCAAGAACCTCAATAAACTTACAGAACATGCAATTATAAAAGTAGTAGTCTCGAAAAAATAGCCCCATCAAAAAAAAAAAAGAAATGTAGAGCAAAGAGCTCATAAACACTGCCTGGACTATTCACAAGGCAAAGTTTCAAAGACTGTTAATATGAAAAACTTCAATAAAAATAATAATGAAAACTCAATAAAGAATAATATTGAAACTTAAGAAGTTTGTGTAAAATATTATATTACCCTTTAGCATATGAGTGGGGATGAAACCACACAATTAAAAAACAGCACCACCTCTAAAAGAATTATTTTCATTAGAAGGTCAAAGAAACAGATATGATATCAATTCAAATGGACTATATACTCTCAAAATAATTTAACGTCCATTTCAAGACCTGAAACCAATTTGCAGAACATTACCAAGCAGGCATTATCTTTGCAAAACTTCAAAATAAAAAGAGAGTAAAATGTGAAATATATTTTGGCAACAAAAAATATAAGAAAGTATGACAAGTTTTTTCTCCTAAACCCTGTAAATACCATTTTCTACACCTAGTTTGTAATAGCTCACCCAGTATAATAATCCTTTGGAAGGTAAATGTCCTTAACAGCACCAAATTGCCCAAACAATCTACGAAGATCCTCAGACCTGCAAAAATTGCTCATTTACATGAGGTGTAATAGCATAAAATAAGCGGGATAAAAAAGATGATGTAAACACAATTATGTGAATTCATTTGAAGAAACATATTCAAGATAGTGTGGATGTACTAAGGAAAAATATCAAAACCAAATGTTAGGAAACATCGGGTTCAATTGGAACAACATGCTTTAGAAATTAGAACAATGTGCCTGCAGAGAATCTTAAAAAAAAAATCAAAGATAGGGATTAGAGAACATCTTTAAAGAACTGTTAGCATTAAGAATGATAAAAATTGTTATCCAGTCCAATAATTTGCTCAGCATATTCTATGTATAGATGGCTCATTGTTCTAACCAAAATGAAATAAATAGTTAATCTTCCAGAAAATGTTACATGCGCATGCTTACTGCTTTCTTTCTCTCTATGTTTCTCCAAGAGACAATGACTCAGATTACAGATATATAGCACCAATAAAGTAATTGAGTTTTGCCTTGAATTAAAATGATTATATTCCATTTCACCCGATATTGTGATTCATAGAAACAGAATAATATTATTAACAATCATATATAAGGGAAAAAGTACACAATAGATTCATTCCTGGCTTCTTAAGCCAAAACAAGAATAACAAATTCAAGGGATATAGTATGTAAACTATAGCGAATAGAACTAACCTACAGTCATGGCGAAGGTTGCGAACTAGAAGGCTGGTAGGGAGATCTCTGCCACGGCCACCATAACGGCCGCCCCTGGGGCTAGGACTTCTTCCTCTTCTACCATAACCCCTTGGTGGTGACGGACTATAACTCCTTCCTCTCATCTATGCCCTATCCATGAAAATTTTATGGTTAAATGGAAAAGAACAACATCTATAAATTGGTGAAAGCTCATGAAACTAGAGGAGTACCAAATTCTCTAAACACGAGATAATACATGCATAACACATAAACAAGCTCACCATGAGATATATGTAAGGAAGTCACATCAAAGAATATACATGAACTAGAACTAGTAAACACGTGGCCAATTAGAATTGATTATATCACTATATATGAAGTAACGTTCTCACTCCCGGAGCCATCCACAAACATTGACCCCAAAAAATAAAAATAAATTAAAAACAGATAAATTTCAAGCTCCCAGCTTACCCAAACAAAGTAATACGTTTGTCTCATCTGCTCGTATTTGTACATGCACTGCAACTCTATACATGGTCAATCCACATATAGACCAATTAAACTTAAGTCTCCTAATCTATAACCTAAAAACTAAATCATTTAAGCCCAAAAACCAAATTGTACAGTTGCTTACCTCTTTCCACTCTATCATTTCCAAACAATTCTTATTCTCAAGTTCCCTCATCCTACGTCTATCCAAATTCCAAAGCAGTGGAGACAAGTTTACTACATAGCATGAATCTTAAGCTTGCAAGTTCAAAATCGAAGCTGAATCAACAACGAAAACAAACATCCCATTCTGACTTTGGCACATCCGCAAGAACACCAAGAAACAAACATAAACCATTAGAAAAATCATATACCAGCTTGCTATAAAGCAGAGGCATAAACTATTTCAAAGAAGATAAGTATCGATAGTTCCCTCTAAGGCCCACGAAGGAAGGATAACAATTAAAAACGATTGGAGAAAATCAAATCGAAAGATGGGAGGCATCGATGGAAGGGAAAGAGAGGCACCTTGGCTAACAACAGCGGCGGTGAACAGAAGAATGAGGCGGTGGAGGAGATCGGATTTGGATTACGGAGCAGACGGCGGAAGAAGGTTGAAAAATGATATTTGGAAGTTGGAAGGGGCTACTCTACTAGGGTTACAATATATGCATTAATAAATTAAAGAATAAAACGTGTTTTCAGGAAAATAATAATAATAATAATAAATTAATAACTGATGAATGCTTCAATTGAGTTACCGATTTCAATTTAGAATTATCATATTTATATAATATTTTTTATTTTTTTATTATTATTATTATTTTATTATATGTTAATAATTAAAATAAAAATATAAAAAGAGTGTAATAATTAATTTTATAATATATTATTAATTCCTCTAATTTTGTTGTGGAATCTATGCCTCCTGACGATACGAAATATTATTTTATAATATAAAAAATTATATATTTTAAAAAAAATAAAAATACTTTAGTTTATTAAATAATTTATATTATTTTAAAAGACTAGAAAAGAGCGCACACATCTTCTCGTATTAAATTATTTATTTATTAAATTATTTTAATGATTGGGGCCCCGGTTGTCGTCTTCATCGTTAGCCACCTGCAACCGCAGAAATCTTTCTTTCTCTTGCTTCGATCGACACAGATCAAGGAGAGCACCCTCGTATTGGAATAACAGCTTCGGTAGAGCTGTAACAGAGATCCCTTTCGGGTGAGTATAGAGAATAGAATAAAGCCCTTCCGTATAGGGAACCCAGCCTTCACTGTAAGTTTCTTGTGTGTTGAGAAACACAGATTCGTGTGTATTAATCAAGCGATTGGAACCATGGGGGTAAGAGACAAAGGGGATATTTGGTTTAGTGAAATAAAAAGCTTGGTTCAGCTGCAGCAGCATGTCTTTATGCTTTCTGTTGGAATCTATATGTAGTGTTAAGAAATTTGATAGCCAATTTATGAAAACTATAGGTAATTGGTCTAAACTCGAAGAGTATTGCAGGACTCGCATACCCAGATATGTTCAAAGAGCAATTTAACCTTCCAGTGTTACGCGGGTGCATTTTATAAATACTTTGAATAAACTGAAGTTATAGTCATTGTGAGGAATAGCGTTCTAGAGCTTAAGTGGGGAAAAAAACTCAATTTTGCTTGTTTAGAAACAATCCCAAGTGTTATAATATGGTTTTAATTCTTGTAGTCATGGAGGAGCAATTCATACTTAGAGTTCCACCTTCTGTTGCTGAGCGGATAGAACGTCTTCTCAATGAAAATCCTTCTTCTGAAGACAAGTCATTAGATTTGTCCTTTTCTGGTGAGCATATGCTTTTATTGTTGAATATTTTATGTCAACATTGTTTTTTTTTTCCTCCTTTATGTAAGCATCTGCAAGTATTTGATATATAGACAACCAGTTCTATTTAAAAAGTAAGAGTTTTACATAACAAAGGATACATTTATCTTCTACAACTAGATTTTATTAGCTATTTTTGTTTGTGCTTGGACCCTTGGTTGGTTTCACAATCAATAGCTTTCTGGTGAATTTTCCCATATTTAGTAAATATATAGTGAAATACTGAGCTAAAGAGGTGGAAATGGCTCCATCTTTTCCAAGGTGAAAGTCTTTTTAAGGACCAAGCTCAAGTCTTCTTAATTCTTATCATCTATCACTTTACCCACCACACAGTACCATCACTGACTAAATCCTAATATTTCCATCACCTACTGCCAATTGGTTAACAGGCACTGACCAATATAATCCAACCACTTTTTTTCAAAGACACAGATCACCTCCCAATTTTCTGGACATCTTCTTGATAACCTAGAGTACCACTAGAATGACAATTAAGTTGTTGGTACTGACTGTTGATTCTAAATTATGTGCATTTTATATATTTGTTTGAAGAATTTCTTCTTTGTGCAAAATATTTTTGACATATTTTAATTTTCTCAAGCATAATAAAGCCTCAATATTAATTGAAGCCTCATCTTAATATGTTTCCTATGGTCCCATACCAAGTATCATGGTATACCAAGAATTAGGTAACACTGCCCTAGAGTATTTACAACTTTGGAATCCCATATTCCATGTTATCTCAGAGCACTGAAATCACTCCTTATCATCATTTGCTTAAACTCCTTGTAGTTAATCACCCCATCTCCTCATCATCCTCCTGCCCACTTAATGTTTTGGCATATCTGTCAACATGGCCCCTTTTTCTTGTTGACTTTGTGTGCATCAGCATCTATATAAATTAAAAATATTGAAAGCTAAATTCTATTTAAACAGTAAGAGTCCCACTGAGGAATGCAACTCATGGGTTAATGGCCCTTTGGTTGTCAACTGGTTGGTGTTTGCAACTTCTTACCTTCTTCTCTCTTATAGATTTCATCATCCTTTTCATCCACAAACTTATTATAGGGGAAAAAAGTTAGAACTTTTCCTGAAAGGGTCCATTTAGTGAAAAGTTAGTGTCGGTGGCAACAATGGCACCTTTTGAGTTAGCTACCGTGTGTTAGTTTTTTCGATATAAAGCTTACTTGCTTTTCATATTTTAATAGGAAGTGAAAGGTTTTTTATAAAGAATTGTTTTGAAATGGAATTTTTATCAGTTTGACAGATGGAGGCAGTGCTGCATCATAATTTTAAACCACATTACCAATTCAAATGATTGCCACGGAGGTGCAAATGTGAACATAGTTAGGACTTAGGTGAACCTTAGATCTTTAAATTAAAAGAGTGTGAAGCTATTTAGGTTTAGAATTTAGGCTTATAGTTCAGAAGATCAACAGATGCATTTATACAAAATTGAGGGACTTTAAGTTAAATTTCGAAAGTGGGATGTCATGAGGAGAAATACATTAATTATGCTTATCAGTGATGTAGATTCAGATATTTTTGGAGCTGGTAAGAAAGAAGGGAAACTAAATTTCCTCCTGTTGAACAGTTGTTGGAAACAATAATATGATGTTTTGGGGGGTTCCTTATAGATAGATTGAAGGTGGTATATTCAGATTTACTATTCTAGGTTCAATAAAGACTGCAAAGATTTTGGCATGCCTTGTAGACAGGTTTGATTATGGAATCTTGCTAAAGGCTATGGTTATGAAGAAGTTCTGTAAATTCTTACTTTTAGAACTAAACTCACTGGAGATTTTCTTCTTCTAATTCTCTGTTTTCTCTTTTCTAGAATTTATTATTAGGGCATTTAATAAACTCAAATTTGGATTTGGTGTGGCTGGAAGATGAAAAGAAGAGATGTAAAAGGAAACGAAGAAAGAGAAGAGTAAGGATTGGGAACCTAAGCTTTACTGAAGTCTTTCCCCATTCACACACGAATAAATTTTAATGGAGCAGAAAGCATCAGCTGCAATAGCGAGAAGCCCTTGCCCCGAGGTTGGCTATACTACTAATCACTGCTCTTTGAAATCCGCAATATGGATTTCATGCATCATTTAGTCATTTAAGGGGCTTTGGCCCACATCTCTCACTTCTCTAGTTACCCTCTAATCCTCTTTCTCAGAGGTTTCCTTGCTTAAAAATTTCTTTACTGAAAAGCTTCCTCGAAATAATGCTTACTTGCATTGAACAGTCTTAAGAAATTTGATAAGTATATGAAAAAGAAATTAAAAAACTAGGGGTAATTGGTTCAAAACAAGAAATCAGACCACCTTATTATTGGGATTTGGGATAGAATTGTACAATTGGCATCCCTTTGGTGTTCAGCCCATGGCCTATTTGGGGCTTTTTCTACTATTGATATTCAGACACACTGAAGAGCTTAGTTTTTTTAGTTTTGGTTTTCTTTATTTTTCCCATTTTTCTAGAGGATTTCTCGCCCTCTTCCATGTAGTGCTTTCTTCGTTTCCTTATTATATTTCTTCATTTACTAGAAGCAAGAGAAACAGCTAGTCAAAAACAAGAATGACTAGTGTTAACCAAACATGAGATAAACTATAAATTGAACTATCAAAACAGGAATTTGTATTGCCAGAGTACCATGTGGACTGAATACATATATTTTTTCAACACATAAGATAATACATATATTATCATCTGATATCGCAGATCTATGGATATCAAGTTTCTGTTTCCCTTGATTTTCTTTAGGAATAGAACCTACATGGGTGTAGGTATCACTCAATTTCTTGCATTTTGATGCTCGTTGAACTACTGGTTCACAGCTTCTCACAAATTTCAGGGCATGCTAGTGTTACTGATTAGCACTTGCATTAAAATGTGCTCTAAACTTGTGGTTCTTCATCAAATGAAGTCTATGCGCTTCAATGTTTTAACTTGTATGAAAACAATTACTTTCCATGTGATAACATTCATGACATCAATTTTATGCTAGTTTTTTGTACCTTATCAACATGTTTATGTTTAATTAGTTGGGATATTGGTTAGCTTCAACTAAAATATTGTCACACATCCCCTCCCTGGACAGAAACAAATTGAGAAGCAATTGGTTGTTTTACTGCAGATGCATCACTATAATGGTCTTCCCTGTACACGACCATACAACCTAAACCTCTTTACACTTCCTGTTGTTCCACACATTGCTTTGTATTTTGTTCCTGTAATTCCATTGAAAATTGTGAATTTGCCTATTGAAGAGTCTAACACTTCTTTTTCTAAGTTGCTTTATGCCCTTTTCCTATTTGTCAGCATTGTAAATCTAAATATACTGTTTTTGCTCTCATCCGTTTTTTCTTTTTCATCCAACAGAGGACGGGAGGGGTGGTACATTTGTCATTGGCGATGAGCATTTCCCAGCATCTCTCTTGGACCTTCCTTGTGTGGTAGAATCATATAAAACTTATGATGACAGTTGTTTGATTAAGACTGCAGACATTGGTCAGGTAATTTTCCTTTTACAACAATCAATATTCACATTGTTGGCTAATAGTTTCAAGTGTAATACTACTAGATGAATTTCTTGGGTCGAAACAGATGATTATGGTTAGAGAAGCTGGTGATGCCGCTCCAGATGTGATTGAGTACAGACATGGCCTCACCCCTGCCATGAGAGATGCCCGCAAGCGTAGATTTCGCAGAGAGCCAGATCTCAATGTATTAATATTCTCACCTCTTAGCAGAACTATATTTCTTGATATAAGAGTTATAATTTTGGAAGCAAGGGTTAAAAGGGAAAAATGAATCTTTTGCTTGGAAATGAGCTAAAGGTACAAGGATGATAAAAGAGTTATTCAATTTGTTAGCCAGGACATTTGTATTAAAAAGGAAGTTGTTCAAAGACAGTGCATCTTGTAAAGCTTATACTTAGCTACTTCTCTTTTTAGAAAACCCTAACAGCAAAGGTTCTTAATGAGGAATTTAGGGTCACATGACACTGGATGGCTGTAGCTATATGCTGTTTGCTTATCTTTATTTTCTAAACATAGTTATGATTTCATCATTTTTCATGTTGCAGCCTGAGCTTGTCTCACGTGTTGAGAAAGATCTTCTGAAGATCATGGCTGGAGGAACAGCGGACAATGTTGATATCCTTGTTGGTATTAAAGTAAATTGTTGTTTAGCTCAAAAGAGTCTTGAGACTGTTGAAGGTTCCAATTTTTAGATGCAAATTTATGATTCCCCTTTCTAATTTAGTTTACATTTGCATGAATATGGAAGTAGGTCAATATGTCGCTGGTCATATTGTTTTAGAGAAAAAAGACGGTTTCTGAGACCATTCTGGTTGCTTAGCCTTTTAATTTTTTTTGTTTTTTGTCCATTAAGTTGATAGAGTAGCTCTCTGCGTCAATGACAAAAACGAGGTCTTAGTGGATTCTCTTACCAAGCATGCATTTATTCTCTACGACTCTGAAATTTGTAATTGAGGATAGGATTGAAAAATTATCAGTTGCATGTCCAGATTGGTAACATGGTTTGTTATAAACACGCTTATTTTTTTAATTATTTCCTTAACTGAGACTCACATGTGGAAGCAGCTGAGCAAGAGGAAGAAGGGGATGAGAATGCTCGAGGTGCTAGTAAAAAACCTGCACCCCCACCTGTTGCAAAAGATGATGTTCGAGAAACTGTTACAAATGCTGGGGAGCCTGACAGGAGTGACTCTGATGATTCTGATGACTCAGTTTGATTGAAATAAGCTACACCAAGAATATGTAAATGGGAATGATGAAAAGCTTGTATTCTGTGGCTCTGTTAATTTAAATGCTGTGTCAATATCCACTATACTACCATACTCAGCTACAACGGGTTTGCCATTTGGCATTGTGTAATTCATCAGCTAACCTGTGTTAGTTACATTTTAGACCATCTGACAACCATAAGCTCCTAATTCTGCCCAAATGAGCAATGACTTTCAGTTGGTGTCTGGTTGTAACCGTTTTGTTTTTGTTTATATCTGCTATAGAGGTGTAAAATACATGCTTCATAAGTGGCTTAATATTGGCTTTTGGGCTTGAGTTTGACGAACTTGCTTTGAGAGGGCGATTGTAAATTGGGCTTTGATTGGATACCCAGGCATATGCTTGTGTGGACCAAATTTCAATTTTGAAGAGATACAAACTTGAAAAGTACACGTTGATGCACATATGACTGATATGAGTATTGTAATGCTATTTGCAGAGTACTATGAAATTTGTACAAGTCCCCTCATAATACTTTATCATTAGCTCTTACATCATTAATCTGTTTATGTTATCATTTCTTTTAACACAGATCATGTAGAAAAAAGATATTTAAGTTCATAGAGATACAGTATTACAGCTAGAGCCCCAGCTTGTTTGTTAGTAGCCACAAAGCCTTAAAAGATTGAACACAACATAATGAAAGCTTGAGCATCCTAAGATTTGCATTGATTACAATTATAAAATAAAAAAGGGCCAAGCACTCAAATGGTTAAATCACGTGGATTTGTGAAGTACTATGGGGACGGCGGCTACTAGTTAACTGTTCCTTTTGACTGAAATAATGTAGTACTGGTTGCCAACCTGAACCTCAACTAGCTAGGCTGTTTTTGTCTATCATTTCGAGGTATCGGCATCGACCCTTTGACATTTTGAGTTGGAGTCCCATACTAAATTAGAACATTATGGGCAAAGTTAAAAGAGTAGAGATCTGAGAAGCCAGCTGTTGTTTCTGAGCAGTTTGCTAGAAAATGGTGGAACTGGATTTCAACAGTGTCATAGATTTGCATGTGCTGAAGGCTCCCAAAGAGACATTGACAGATCTGATTTTCCGTAGTACCATATGCTGGCTTTTGTACCTTTTCATGTTGCTACTAGTTCACACTTATTCTAAGTTCTGGATTCATTAACGGTGAACTCAGAGAGGCAGAAGGTATATAAAAAAATGAAATGCCATCCTGTTTTATGAGATCTTGCAGGATCCTTAGGCTTTTCCATTTCCCCTGTGGCTTTGATCAATTCTAGGGATTATGGAAAATGGTTTAATCAAATACCAAAGATCTTAAAGTATATTGAGAAGCTGGTAAAGTTGAGGCATGCGCATGCAATAATGAAGGTTTATTAATGTGTAATGCTATCGATTGGATAGGGTTAGGGACCAGGGTTAGGGTATTGGTCGGCGGGCTTATGCCAGCTTGTTCAGAATCAGTAGGTAAGCTTTATTTAGTGTTGACTTTATATATATATATATATGTATATCTTGTGATTTTCTACCCAACTTTCTGATGTACCAAGTTAAAAATTCAAACCACTTGCTGGTGATCTTAGATTTAAATTTCATAGGGGTGATGAGTTTGGTAAGAGTGTTACAAACGAGGTACAAAATAAAGGCATAAAAAACCATATTTTTGCTTTCTCATCTCTTTTTCTGAACCTGGCTATAAACATGAATATAACACAGAATTATCAGAAACATAATTATGACATTATATAATTGGTTTGATAATTAATTAGTTGAACCACTAACATGTTTGGGGTTTGTTTAATTAGGTGTAGCTCCTTAATTTGCTATTGCAACTACATGTCTCACACGCGAAAGGCATAACCCAGAAAGTGAAATATATATATATTTATATAAATGAAGAGAGGTTTGGTGTATGGTTCCTGAATTAAACACAGTAGAAGACCAAGTCACCGACTATATATATATATTCCCTCAAATTAAATATTAATTAATAAAAGATCATATATCAGTAACATTGTCTAAACTATAAGGGATTGTTCTTGAACCAAGATTTAAGTTGGAGAAATCAACTCATAACGCGTTCAAAATAAGAAGGGAAAGAAAGAAAGAAAGAGAAGTAAAGAATAAAAAATAGAGGGATATAGATATATGAATGGATAGTAATAGTATATCAAATTAAATTTCAAAGACAGAGACAAAGAAACGGTGAATGGGTCCAGTTAAATGGAAAAAGGTGATTGACTAACAGGAAAAAATAAGATTGAAATTAAAGAAGGGATGAGGAGTCAGGACTTGACTAATTAAACTTATATGTCCCCCTGGCTACCTGATCTCTCATTCTTTCTCTGCACTTTTTGGACGTTAATTTCAGAGTTGAAAATTGACCCTAAATTAAATTCTTCAATTACTTGGTCACCAAGGGATCGGGTGAGGGATGCAAACCCTTGCTGATCTATGCCTATTTTCAAGTAATTTGAAGGAAAAGGTGAAGAGGGCGACGCTGCTAAAATGGACCCACACTGCTACAAAACCAATACCCTTCTCAGCCTCCGTGTCTCTCACTCACACCGGTCCCTCCTCAACAGTCAACACCTTCTTCTTCATTTATTTAGTCATTTACATCTTTAATT
>JASKGM010043762.1:0-21730 GCA_034509205.1 Ceratonia siliqua
TATATATATCTTTGCTACTACACACTGTATACGTGTCAAAAGGATAACACGGCTAGTACAAAGATATTTACATAAAGAATGATTAAGTAAATTAAGTAAAGTTATCGTGTTGAAACCCTGTACATACTTATGTCCTAACAATAAGAAACATAGAGTATATGAAATTTAAATATAAGATTTATATAATTATTTGTAATGATTTAATAATAATAATTAATTATATAGCTATTTTGAAAAATAAATAAATTTCAAACGTGAAAGTTGATTGTTACTTATACAACAGTTAACTGTTCTATCTAATTAGCCGAATGTTCAACATCTCTTTTCCAAGTTGACTAATTGTACTATATTAGTTGAATATTGCTAAAAAAATTCATATCCTAAATCTAACACAAGGCTGCCTCATACCCAATCAATTAGGTATACTTTATTAACTTTTATTTGTAAAATGTACAAACATAAATGATTAAATAGTTTCTTTCAATAAATACAATAACTAAAATTTGTCATGTATCAAACACTAAAGGTTAACAGTATATAAGACTATTAGATCTACATTAGATGCCCATATTTTTTTAAAATGATGGAATTGTCACGATTTGACCGTCGGGCCTCGACCGATGTTAAGATTGAGGGTTTCTCGACCCACCAACCCAAGTAAGCCTTATCAATCACATATATCTAGCCACATCTGATACAAGACTTTATAATCATTTTATAAATAATAGAAAATGCTCATTGAAATTATTTCCTTTATACACTTGAATATACAACTAAGTCTCGTAATATACGTCACTACATTTTGTATTCCCTCTCAACCCAAATTCCTTCCTAGCTACAGATCTTGGAATCAGATTGAAGAAATGCATCTATATGCTGGATGCACTTGCAAAATAAGTCTCTTAATATACATCACAACATTTTTTATTATCTCTCTCAACCTAAATCCTTTCCTAGCCTACCTCTTGGAATCAGACCAAAGAAATGCATCTATATGCTAGATGCGCCTACAAAATGAAAACAAATTCCTTGAAGGGATGAGCTGTTAGGAATATGATGCCCTGAAAAGCAAGTTTATTCCTAGATCATGTAATAGTTGATATGTTTCAAATACATTTTATAATTAAATATAGAGTTTATTTGTGTAAGCTTTGTATTTTGGCTATTAAGGAACCAAGATTCTAAATGAACCAACTTACATTTGCATAAAAATTATGTAAGAGAGATATGTATCTTTGGATGAATCAAAAATATTATTCACATGTCACTGAATAGTGTTGGTCACTTTATTCAGTGAAGACTGTGGTTCCCAGATGACCTCCATTGAAGGTGTGAGATTCTCCTATAAGGGAATAGTGAATCTCTAACCATTGAAGTAGATGACTTCAGGTATTGACATTGTTATATGAATAGGAATCAAGTGAGAAATCAAGTTCAAGTTAATACCGTTACTATGAACTTGAGTATTAACTTGAACTCACACCAATGTACTCGCTTATGGCAGAACCGAAATTCTAATGAAATATGGACTCATGTTCAACTCCACTATGGTTTTTGATATACTAAAGGTAGAACCATCGTATCAGGTTGGTCAAGACTATGTATGTTGGGATCATAGTTAAAGTAAACATTAGGGAACATGTATCCAAGAAATGGAGTTCATAGTACAAACATCTCTTATAGTGATTTTAGGAAGATATGTGACAAATCTAGGTCCAGTGAATGATGAATAAGATATTCATTATTTCTTGATATTTTTTAGACATGTTCTAAAAATATCTTATCACTTATCGGATAAAATATAAGACTAGGGGACAAAATTGACATGAAGGGTAAAACGATAATTTTACCTTATGTCAACAGATGGCTGAGGGTTTATCAACACGCGGTTTGCTATTAGGCAACCAATATTGGATATTGGCTTCTCAGAATTTTAGGTTTTTCAGGAATACAACATGAATCTATGGTGGAATGATTTCATGGTTAATGAATTAGGGTTTTCTTAATGAGATTAAAATAATCTTAAGTTTATTGGAACTTGAAATCCTTATGTTCAAACATATTCCCAGTCTAACTTTGTAGAATTCAATCCGTTTAAGTTAGGATAACAATTTTGGTGAAATTTTATGATGGCATTTAGTGTTTTAGGACTTGTCATAATTAAATTGTCTTAATTTAGACAAAGGTTGTCTTAAGTGAACAAAAATGCATCTTAAAGGAGGCAAGAGTTGTCTCATCAATTTTGGACTACATTTTTGTATGTCCTAAAAGAGACAAAACTTGTCTCATTTTTGGACAACATTTATTTAGGGCAAAAGTGTTCCTAAGTGTGCTTGATGGTGTAAGAATTACCTGTCTTAATTAAGATAAAGGTTGTCTTAAAAAGACAAGAAATAATTTTACATTACTTATCTTGATTAAGACAAGAGTTGTCTTAATTTGATAAGGAAATTTTAAGACAAGGGATATCTTAATTAAGACAAATGTTGTCTTTTATGCTGAAATTCTATATATATTTTTTGATAATTTTATAAAGGGGATTCCATGGTTCTTCCTCAGTAAAATAGTTAGGTGCACCTAGAAATGAGATCACGCAAGACTAGGGTTTTGAGCCCCATGGTTGTGGATGTGATTAGCCATATAAGTAACATGCGGTTTAAGTCCTATGGCACCATTCTATTCCTAAAGGTAAGACTTTGGATTCAAGTCCCAAGCAAGGTAGAGGATTATAACATGTAAGGCCTTAGGTTCAAGTCTCAGGGCAGGATAAAGGATTATAAGTTGTAAGATCTTGGGTTCGGGTCCCTAGGCATGATGATAGATGATATTCTTCCCTGTGAAAACTATGTGATTTCCACCCAGTTACCTATTGATTCATTTTATATATAAATATGCATTGGAGATTTATTAAACATGGAATCTTTTGGAATCTATATATATTTTGAAGAATAACTAAGTTTTACTATGAATATTACATTACCTATTTTGGTTTCATTCACAGGATTTATAAAAGCAAGTGAATTATGCATGACATAACATATAGACTAGAATGATCGGATGAAGAAGGTATGAGGTTATGAAGAAAGCATAAATTGCATTGCATTAATCATGACATCTTTTAAATTTGGTTTTATACACTGGCCTTTGTTGAGCTCACCCTATTGAGGGGATTTTTATTTTATAGGTTTCAAGAAGCATACAAGATTTTTCGATTTAGCTCCAAGGACTGCAGATAGGACTGGTCTTGTGGGATGAGATTGATGAGTCTAGTTTATGCATGTTATGAAAAAGGATCTTGTATTGAGAATTTGTGTAAACTCTATGGTTATTCATTATAAGATTTCAATTTTTTTTTAAGCTGAGTGTATAGTTCACATTAGATTTGTACACTTCAAGGTTGCAGGTAATTTCTCAAGATAAGCTTGCTTGGGCTAAAGGGTTGGCATACACTTAGTCTTAGCACCATTCACGATTTTAGGTAGATAGACCGTGATATAAAAATTCAAAATTTCTACATAATTACATTTGTTAACAAAAAAAAAGGACAATTATCCGCTAAGAATGGAATGTTAGTCAATAACAATAGACTATTGTCTTCTGTTTTTTGTATAAACAAGTATATTTTAATTTATTAAAATGAAATTTAATTTTCTCTCAAAAGTATCCTTTTAAAACATAAGAATAGTTCTATTTTACAAAGACTCAAAAGTCTTTTGTCATTTCAATGTGGACTTGAAAGACATTTCACTCTCTCGCACTCTCTTTTGTTTATATTTTTCAAGGGTTTGCTAAGCTATCACTCCTATGATGGGGTGGTAGCCCTACAATCTCCATAAAATATTAAATATATATATATATATATATATATATATATATATATATAATAGACATGTATATATAAACTGGGTCAATTCATTTATATGTCTAAGAGCATCCTAGCCTCAATCTATAAATTATATTATATTGTAAATTCTAATTCTTTTCAACCTTACCACTTAATATATTATTTATAATTTATAGATTAAGGTCGAGGTGCTTTTAGACAAATAAATAAACTGACTCACTTTGTATATACATGTTTATTATAGTATATTATTTTAATATGTTATTTGTACATTACTTTTCTTATATCATCTTTACACTTCCTCTCATATTTATTATTTTTTATTATTTATCATCTATCATCATCATTATTTTATATTAAATCAATGGCTAATATTAAAGGTATAAGGAAAGTGTAGGTTTTTTGGTGTATGAATAATATTTTTGTCATTATAATATATATATATATATATATAATTAATTTAATAATAAAAATAAATTCTTCTCAACCTTACCACCTAATATATTATTTATAATTTATAGATTGAGGTCAAGATACTTTCAGACAAATAAATAAACTGACACATATTGTATATACATGTCTATTGTAATATATATATATATATATATATATAATTTAATAATCATAAAAATTTTTAAAATGTGGACATTGTAGATGTGTGGGTTCTCACCTTTTCACTAAAATTTGGAGAGGAACCCTTATCTCTACCGTTCGATAGGGGTTGTAGAGCTACCACCCTATCATGGCGCGATAATCTAGCAAAGGCCTTTGATATTCTACTTTAGAGTAGCCCAACTTTCGGAGAAGTTTTTTTCATTTTTTATTTTTCTTATAATTTTTATATTAAGAAATATTTTAAAAGAATAAAAAAATTTGGAAAAAATTAAAAAGTTTTTTTTTATAGATTTGTTTAAATTAGTTCTTTAAAAATTATAAGAAAAAAAATAAAAAAGTTAGTATGACTACTCCGGAATAGCATAGCAAATACCCCCAGCAAAACCCATTTTTTGAATTATCTCTAAGAGTTTTCTTGAGCTATTCAATATACTTAAGCTTCTATATCAAGTGCTCCAATCAACTAAGTTAAAACTTCGTAGTTATTTAGTTGTCACTAATTAATGACATGCATAAAGCATTAAGAAGTAAATGTGTTAGTTACTTGGAAAATTTCTTGGTTAAACATAAAAGGAAATTCTAAGAAATGCTAATTTTACATAAATAATGTTCTTACAAAAGTCACTTTCAATGGCTCATCACCGTTTATTTCACTTAATTAACTTGTAAAATTATGTTACTCTAACAAACTTTATCCATTACAAACTCACAAAAAGTCATATCAACTACTCATTTTACCTACTAATTTCTTTTTCTATGACATTTTTACCCTTCTCTCACTTTTCTTTATGAGAGAACCGTTATTTTAATTTATATCAGCCCATACTCATTGAGTGGCTAAAAACTTAGTGAGATTTGTGAAAGCATTATATTTGTAAGACCAACATTTCTCAATTGCCACTTATAGTTTATTTATAAAATTTAAAGTTTTCCCCCTCTTTTCTCTCTTGCTTCTTTCATCTCTTCTTGGTTAGAAAAAATGCAAGGAATTCACTTCAAGTTTAGACCATTTGCAAGTACCCCCTTAAACTTTAAAAGGTAACAAATCAAGTCCTTTTATTTTTTTGACATTTTGTGTTTTTCAACCATCTTCGTTTAGAATATTAATAGTCACTAACTGGCACGATTAATAATACACGTGTCATTTTTTTATTGGCTCATTATTAAAAAAATATTTATCTCAAGTAAAAATATTTTTATGATTTAAATATTTTATTAAAACTTTATCTTTTATCTTTTTGCTTCTCCATCTCTATCCTCTCTCTGTCCTCCATCTTCATCTACATCTTCTTTCTAACTTCCATTATTTGCATCAAACCTATCTAGGAAAATGGAAATATCCAAGAAGACCTAATAGGTGCATATTTTGCCATGTTTTTATGTTGAATTCTCTTGTATTTGATTGTTTTATTATTGAGTTTCTTGTATTCTCAACTTTGTTTTGTGTTTTGTAAGTGTTTTTGAGGTGGAAATCAATTATGAGATAAAGTGATTGAAGTTAGGCTAGCTTTTGAACAATTTGGAAGCAAGTCTAGGTGGAAATGAGCTCAAAAATGCCAAAGTCCTTGGTGCCCAAAAATGAAGAAAATGCTCCCTGTACCCGAGAGAGCTAGAGCTGAGGTGCCCAAAAAATTGTCACTCCCAGGGCTGGGTACCTAAGCGCCTATGTAATATTTTTCCCTAGGGTTAGGCGCCTAGGAGCCTGCACGCATCTTTCACTTTAAAAATGCATTTCCCACTTCAGATATAGAAGTTTGGCTTGAGGAAAACTTAAGAGAAACCTTAGAAGAAAGGAGGAGAAGAAGAGGAAGACTGGAGGGAGTGGATTCAGAGAAGATTCATTAGCATGGAGTTCTTCAAAGAGTTTTCTCTTCACATTTTCTCCATTTTCTTTATATCTTCTATTGTTTTCATGGATTTGAATGATGTAATGGATGGTTTTCTGATGATGGCTGGCTAAATCCCTTAGTTGAGGGTGAACTCAATGCTTTGGACACAACTTTGTAGTTATATCTATTAATTATGCTTCCCAACTCTTCTTAAATGATTGTCTATGTTCTTCCATTTGATTTGTTCATAATTTGTTGCTTAGGTTTGTTTAAGTGCGCAATTAAATGGGCTTGAGAAATATCTAATGCTAGAATAAAGGACTTGAATACATAATCGTTCTTGTTTCAATGGGCTTGAGAACTATCTAATGCTAGAATAGAGGACTTGAATACATAATCGTTCTTGTTTCAAATTCATGATACCAATTTGTGGTTATGGGGATGTCTATATCTTGATAACTATGAAGGGGAATATAACATAAGTTAAATAATCTAATCGTTTGAGATTGTTCCCTAGATTGACCTGTCTTTCTCACTTTAATGCTTTTATTAAATTAAATCTAGAGAGTTTGTTCATTAAATAGGAAGTAAATAAGGAGTGTTCAGGGCACCTCCTGCTATCTACGGCTAGCAGTCAGGATAGGAAGTTGAGAATATTGTCAAGTTTATGATTATAATGAGTAGTTGTCTATGATCACTTGTCGTTGTCAAATGGCAAAGAGTGAATCCTTAGCCAAATCTCTCACCTTATTCTCATTTTTTGTTATTTATTTTATTTTTTATTGTTTATTTCATTTCTTATTTATCTTTAGTTTCTTTTTTTCAAACCCTTTTTTTTATGTTTTAGTATTTGATTCTTTAATTTTATTAGTAACTTATCAACTAAACCCAATCCTTTATGGGAGAATGATCATTGCTCATAAATTCAAAATACTCACCACTATATTGCAGGGATTTATTTGTATGTTATCATTTGGGAGACCATTTGAGAATGCATCAAGACCCCAGAAATCAAAGCCTCAAATCATGCATTAGAATTTAATTAACTCAATTACAAAATGAAATTTAGAAGTAAACAAAAGTAGTCAGTTACCTGTGTCTGTCAAGTGTATTTTGGGTTTTGGTGAGAGAGGAGAAAAGAAAATTTTGGGAAATTAAATCTTGCCTTAGCTGGGAGGTGTTTCTTCTGGAGCAGTAATGGAGATTCAAATTTATGGGAAGAAACGATGAAACTCAAAGATGCTTTGCTTTCATTGCTCTTCTGTGTAATGTCGACACTGCAAATTTCTCACACCATTATGCTAGTCGCAAGCAAGTGACCTCATTTTAGGCCTTGACAAATCAAAAATAATCTGGGTATTTTGAAAATAGTGTTTTCTCAAAACAATCCAACATACCCATATCTCATTTCAAGGGATGAAGCAACTGCAGTGGTACATTCCTAGTTTTTTTTTTCCTGGGCACGATTTTCAAATCCTATTGTGAAATTCTTCTATTCGTTTCTTAGTAATATTTAGTCCTACTTCTCTGATAATTTGTATGCTCTCTCATTCTCACTCTCTCCATCTCTAACTCCATCACTCAAATATGCACCCTTTAGGGGCGTTTGTTTTAACTTCATTCAGAATCACAACTTGAAAAAGTAGAATTTTCACGTTTGAAATATTTTAAAATTCTTTTTATTTTTTTAAAAAGTTTTATACTATTCGTCCATAATTTTTCTGATACTATTTATTCATATGTAAAAAGATTTTAAAAATACTTCAAAAAATTTTTAAAAAATTATATGACATAAATAATAATTCATTAATATTAAAAATAAAAAAAAATAAAGAAACTATGCTAACAGTGGCGGTGGCATAGTTAAAACCTAAAATATAATAGTGTAATACTTTAATACCTCATGAGAGGTTAAGGCTCCATTTAGTGCGCTATATAAAAAAGCATTTAATAGTTTAAGCTAATACAATTCAATCTTATATGATGTTTGGAGTGCACAAATAATTGCATTAACTTATACGGTTACTTTTTATGCGGTCATCACTGTATAAGAAAATACAGAAGGATGGGTGGGATAACACCATACGGTGATCACCGTATAACATTGTTCCGCTAGTGCTGCCACCATCACCCACCACCACAGCCATCGCCACTGCCACCGTACAACCACCATTACCTCCATCGCTGTCGCCACCTGCCACCACTGTTACCACCACCATCTTACCACTATTATATTATATAATTTTACATATTATACATTATCGCAACAAGCACATGATAGGATTATGCTATCTAATCCATTGTATTATCCATTGTCACAACAAATACAAGATATTATAAAAGCTTATTAGGTGAATAGCTTATACAATACTATTCAATATCTTATCATATACAGTGTTTTATCCTATGTGACGCACTGAACGGAGACTAAGTGTATTTTACCAATTTGCCAATTGAAAAATGGCGTTTAAGTTACATGACCGCTAATAGTGTTAACACAGATTAATGAAAAACACTAAAACCATCAAGAATGTTAAAAACATCAAGGCTGAAGTATCTTTTTTGTCCCTTATGTTTGAGGGAGTTTTCAAGTTTGTCCCTTATGTTTCAAAGGTTTCAATCTTATCCCTGATGTTTTATAAAGGTACCATTGCTGCCCTTCACCCTAACACTGTTAGATATTGAGACGGAAAATGCTGACGTGGCGATGAGGTGGAGCATCAGGGTCGAAACAGAACTGCCTACGTCTACAACATGAAATTCGCTGCCTTAGGTGGCAGCAGTCTCAAACTATTAGTCTACAAAAACTTGTGTATCCTACAGTTCTTGGGAACCCCATGGTAAAAGAAAGGGGAAACAAGTTAAAAACAAAAACTTTAAAATAAGATTCTTCCACTCCATCTGCAAAGTCATGCGCACTGCATCTGCAACCAAGGCGGCTCATTATTTGCCTCATGCAGCTGCCTGGATCGGCCCATTGGATCTAAAGCCACGCCCCCTCCCACGATAACTTCTACCACGGCCACAACCACGGGCTGGAAAAGGAGCATCTTGGTTGTATCGAAAAGGAGCATCTTGGTTGTATCCTCCATCTTGCTGCATATCAACCTGAGACCTATTGTACCCTCCCCTTCCACTACCACGGAAGCCACGTCCTCTTCCTCTACCCCTACCCCTCGCATTTCCCCTATTGTGATCCCAACCCCCATCTTCATAATCAGCTGAAATAAAATCATTCCCTCTGGCCCTTCCCCTTCCTCTACCACCACGACCCCGGACATGGCCATTAGGTGCACCCTCTCCTTCGTAATCAAAATCTGTATATGCCTTCACCTGGTCAGATGGTAATGGTGGCTGATACCCAAAAGAGGAAGTATCAAGTTCCTTCTTGGATAGGGTTATTGTTATCATTGACACATGCCTTGTTGTCTCCAAAGGAAGCAGGCCTTCCTCTAGGGGCTCCCAAGTATCAGTGATGTCTGTGGAACTAATGGCTGTATTCTGATGAAGTCCCACAATTCTCCTCTTGATCAACTCCACAATTGTTACAGTTTTGTTGATAGCTCTCCCCATTGCTTTGAAAACAATTTCATTAGAACCTTTTTCCTGAAGCAGGCTCATGGCGTAAGTAATGTAGTTTTGCATCCTCCCTTGACTCGTAATCCGAATCTCGTTTTCATCAATGGGCGTTTCAGCTCTTGGCTTCTCAACCTTCTGGTACCGATCCATCGTGAATCCCAAGGATAGAGTTTGCTGGCACAGAAAGAGCCCTCTTTTACGGCTTGTATCTGCTCCACCTCATCGCCACGTCAGCATTTTCCGTCTCAATATCTAATGGTGTTAGGGTGAAGGGCAGCAATGGTACCTTTATAAAACATCAGGGATAAGATTGAAACCTTTAAAACATAAGGGACAAACTTGAAACCTCCCTCAAACATAAGGGACAAAAAAGATACTTCAGCCAAACATCAATAACTTATTTCAATTACTATTCCCAATACATTGAATAAAATTTGGTTATACTGTATTTTAGCTATTAAATCTTTTCATTTGAAAAGGATTCTACTTTCATTTTGCTCCAAATTCTGTGTTCTCATGTAGATAATACATCAAACCAACAAATAGATGATACTTTTTCTTCTTGGGATGAATACAGTGCATTGATAACCTACGAAGTTTAATGATATAGAGTCTCCGAGTATAGCAACCTTTTGAGACTTCAAATTTTTGGTTTCTTGTAGTTATTTAGCCTAGCATGCAGTGGCAAATCTCAATTCTCAAACCACAAATAAAATTCTTTGAACATGAAACCCATTTTCCATAGCGCACCTTCTCCCCCAATATTGGGCCGTTTGGATCCGCTTTTTCAAGTGAAAAAGCGGATTATTTTTTTTCAAAAAAAAAAAAGTGTTTTTCTAAAAAGAGTGTTTGGATCAGATTTTTTTAAAAGTACTTTTATTAAAAAAAAAAAGCAAAAAAACTGATTATTTTAGAAATCAGAATTTGTAACTTTCGAAAAAAACAAATTTAATAGAAGAGAGAAAAAAATTTTCAAACACATATATCTCTAAAATATTTCATAAATTTTCTAAAAAAACACTTTTATATGTCATTTTAATAATTTTACATGCTAAAAAAACACTTTTATATTTTTGCATCCAAACGCAAAACATCTGCTTTTTTTCAGTAAAATTACTTCTGCGTAACTACATTCAAACACCAAATACTTGCTTTTTTAAAAAAAATCACTTATATTTAAACATGTGATTAAAAGCACAAGCCCATCCAAACTGCCCCTATGTTAAATTATGTAATTTCATGTTAGAACTTAGAACTGATCAGCTTACAGCTGAGGTTAGAACTTAGCACTGATCCGCTTACAGTTGAGCACCGAGTTAGTAAAAGTCACTTACAAAATTTTCTCAAACATCTGAAGAAAGATGGCAATGCAAAGGGAAAAATGCTTTGCCATTCTAGCTCAACGACAATGATGAGACCCCAATATCTTGGAATGGAGATCGTTTTGAGGTCAAAAATCTACCACGGTTGGCAATCGTTCTTCTTTCCCCATCCCTTAAGATCTCATTCAGCTTGCTGTTGTCCACAGTATGACGATTTTCTTTTGAGCAACAAACCAGTATTCGCTTCTCCAACTCATTCTGTGTATCTGAGGAAACTGATGAACATTTTGTCCTCTGTACATCTGCACTTTGTTCCTTCCTTAACTTTTCAAGGTCACCGTGAAGCTCAGACAATTTTGCTTCAAGCTCATAAGTTTTACTTTCAGATGAAAGAGCTCTTTGTCTCCATTCTTGCACCTATGAAGAAGAAACAGAACATTAATGACAAGATTAAATTTACAACACTGAATGTGTACAAAGGACAAGTTTTGGGCCTTTTTGAGTACCCCAAACTATTATCAATCTGCCTGACGGATTAATTTGTCTGCCAAAAACTTAATGGATCCCTACACTGTGCCCTGGTGGTCTACTAGCAAGGCCATCAGCATGGAACCACATTTTACACATGGACAACTGCTTGTATAAGTATTCTATACGAAATGATAAGTAAAAGGTGGAGAAAGCACAAAGGTTTATCTGGTACTACTAAAACGAACTTATAAAGGCCAAATGAGTAATATTATTATTATCAAACTCTTTCCCACCAAAGATAAAATACTTTCATGGCTATTATATGGTAGTTTATGTTTTATAGAGGTTTTAGAAATATGGTTCTCAGTGAACAATGTTAGTGAACAATGGAAGCAACGTAAACAGATTATTCTGGAAGCACTACTCATATATAGCACATAAGTATTGCCTAGTGCCTAACTAAAAACAAGTAACTTCAAGTACCAATAAGAAAAGGGAAATATAGAACAATTGAAAACAAATTAATGAACTGTATCTTACAGCATTGTGTAGGGATTGAATCTGAAAATCCGAATTAAGGGCCCGATCTTCCCAAAAATCCCGAGAAGCCTGCAATTCCTCCATCTCCTCCCTCACCTGACCTAGCATCTCCTGCATTAGGGACCATTGCTCAGTCTCAGCTCTTATTTGCTCTACAATTCTTTGTACGATAGCCTTACATTGTCCTGAGCACAGGTTTCCTTCACAAGACACTTTTTCCTGCAGAGTTTTTCAATCCCAATTTTAGTCAGGATTGCTTCTTCCAATTCAGTTAATCAAGAAAATTATATTATTCGATTGAATTATTTGGGCATGAAAGAGAATTAAAAGGAAGTTTCAAGGTTTCCATTCATTTTTATATTCCACATAAGGGCTTTCTGTTTCATTCAATGCTTATACAAGGGTTACTGTGAAAAGAAAAGCTCTATTGTATATTGATTTTCATTTCATTGGTTAATCTTTTACTTCTTTAATTTGATTTTCTTGAGGCCACCGCAACATTCATACAAGGAAGGACAGTATTAAGAGAGACTAGAGAAATGGATTGATATAATTAATATTTAGATGATTAAAAATGAACGGTACAAAGAATAGAATTTACCTGATCAAGTACTCTTGTGGCAGAAGATAAATCCTGAAATTCCACTCTCCAGGAAGTTGAGGCAGAACTTGCAAGAGAACTGCTGACTGTGGAGAGCATTGAATTATATTCTTCCTCCATCCCCGGTAATAATATCACCTTTGACGATCCCTCCATTTTCCTTCTCAGAATCTCCACCTATAAATTTTAATTAAAGCAATGAGAGATATCACCAAAATAATAAAAGGAAACAGGAAAATTATGAAACTTAAAATGCCTTTGCATGGTATGCTTGGACAAAGGATACAAAAGAAATCATCTGTGAACATCATAAATTATAGAGCACATTTGAGATGGAAATTTTCATTTAAATAAAAAACAAAAATGCCATGGTTTCCTTTTTTGTGGTCTTGGCAAATTAGATTAGAAATTTTAAGGCGACAAAGTGGTCAAAAGATGGATTAAGTTGCTAACCAGCTATGATTACTTTCTTACTTACGTTTAGTTTTCCACTTGAAACAATTTTATCATCAATTCTGCTACATTTTTTAATTGAGAAGCTTGCCTCTGCCATCTCTTGAATCATCCTCACATATATCTCATCTGATGATCCTCCATTCTTCTCTAGCCATCTCCGAAGAACAGAAACTTGTTTGTCAAAATTTCTGTTGTTCCTACTCTCTAAATCCTTAGCTCCCGATCTCCTTTGCAATTTCTGAAGTTTCTCTGTCAACTCTTGGATCTCTTCATCCAGTACCATATCAACATTCTTTCCTTCACAAATCTTTATTCTTCCCTACATTCCATTTTGCAAGTTAAAAATCAGAAAATGTAACTCCACAAGTTAAGCATATACAGATAAATGTCTGAGTCATGCGAGAAGACAATTGAACTCATAGAACTTTCAGAAATTAACAGGACTTAAAATAAAATTAAGGCCTCAAGCCAAGTTATAATACATCAGCTGGAATAGTAAGTATTTGGTTGCTAAGAAAATCAAAGAAAGGGAAGAAGATATTTAAATGAAATCTAGTCTATCGTTCTAGTTTCAAAATTTTAGATGAGTAATCTTATTAGGTATACTAAAAAATATCTTAAACAATCAAACTATATCGATCCCTCAAAGCTTAACAAAGAAATTCTTTGAAGCAAAAGCTAAAAGCTTTTCCCGAAGACTATTTGCTTAAATACACGCTGTTAAATAAAAATGGCTAGATGATAGGATTATATACTTGCCGAAGAGACTTATATTTTATTTCAAACTGCCATAACTTTGACTCAACTGTTCTTCCTTGTACTTCCCCACTTATCTAAATATACCAATTCGCAATTTAACTGAAGAAAAAAGCGGAAAAGAGGCACTAACAGAAACAAGGGTCTGAACTGCAGATGTTAGAGTTCTCTCCATCTTAGCTCGAGTTCTCTCCAACTTCTTGATCGCAATCCCCTTCTCCATTCTCAATAAATTACACTCTGCTCTCAACATCTCCGCCTGAAACCTCCATTTCTCCTCCTCCAACGCTAACCCACCAAGATCATCACTTTCTCTGCTTTCCACTCTCTCCCTCCTCATTTCACTCTCTCTACTGTAGTCTAACAGCACTATTGGAACATTCCGAGCAACTGGGCGTTCTTGATCAAATAAAGTCTCCAACTTGGCTTTATGGTCCCTCCGGGCCTCTGCAGAAGTGGATTTTCCGGCAGGTGCCTTGATGGGTCTCCGGCGAGGTCGGCGAGGCAAGTGGAGGATTCTGGGTGTTGGAGGAGGAGGTGGGTAATGCCATGATTTGGCTCTTCTTGATGCTGGGGTTGACATTTTGCATGTAACTTCCGTTATTGGTTGTGAGAATTGAATTCTAGGAGGATGATTTTTGAGAGTTTGGTGGAAACAAAGATATAGACGCACTCAGAGCGGGAGAGAGCTGGAGGAATTAAGGCTAAAGGCGTGCAACTTCGTGAACAGCAAGACTGCAAGAGCAGAGATTTCAAATGAAAGCTGTGTGAGGCAGTAACATCCTCATGTTTTTAATTTTTAAAATTTAAAATTTTAATTTTAAAATTTTTTTAAATTTATATTTTAAAAAATAAGTTAAAATTTTTTTTTAAAATAAAAAAAATCGTTTAATTCTTTTTTTATTTTTTTTTAAAACTAAAATTTAAAAATTAAAAACATGCTGCATGTTAGCTACCCTACTCCTATTCCTGAAAAATTATACTGTTTATACAATAAATTATTATTTTATTTTAATATAAATATAATAGTTACACGATAAAATAATATCATCTAATTGGCATGAGCGTACGCTTAGGCAGTCCCAATTTGAAAAAGATTTGTACTTATTGTTTGTTCTTTTTTGATGGCCAAAATGCCCTTGCCCCGCTCTCCTTTATTTTCTTTTTTTTCTTTATTTTAATCCTTCTCTTTTCTTTCAAATATTATAATTCAATCAAATTAATTTGAATTATTTAATATTTTGATATTTTATTTTTTAAGCTTTTTATTGTTTATTTGACTCTCATGGTTTGATTTGTTCCAGAGACGATTTTAATACTATTGAATTATTTTTTAATTTTAATATTAAAATATTATATTATAGTATTAAAAATTATTTTTTTATTTGAAGTTTAAGATAATGATACAATAATTAAAAAAATTATTAAATAGTATCAATTGTAAAAAAAATAATTATATTAGATTAAATTATCTTTATTAAAATCAATTTAAGTTCATTTTATTTTATTAAAGATAATAATCGATAAAGATAAAGTTAAAAAAATAATAATTAATATTTTATTAGTAATTAAATGACAGATAATTTAAAATAAATTAAAATTCTTAAAATGATTATTATTTTAAAACAAATAGAGTATCGTATTTAATATAACAATTGAAAGTTATTAAAAATATAAATTAATGTTCTATTAATTTATTGTTTTTAATGTTCTATTGATTTATTATTTTTAAGTGGTATGATATGTGAAATCTCTATTCTTTTAAGTGGTATGATATGCTTGTAAAATAAAATAATTTATTCTGAACATTTGACCCTAACTGTGTTACCAGAAATTAAAATGAGATTTGAGAGAGAAAAAATATTTTGAAAAATGGCTATCAAGATGGTCTCATTATCAAACTTTTGAAGTGAGATACTGCAATTACAGTTGTGACAAGTATGTTCTCGATTTAGTTAAAAAGAATGCACTTGTAAGAAGTGGATGCTTAAAGTTCATTCAATCTCATGAATGAACTATATGAATTATAATCCTGAATAGTACATTCCGGTGTATTTTAGGAAGGAAACTTATTCAACAGGCTACCAATCAATTATACCCCAAAAATAGGCCAAACATATGGCCTTCTACAAGATATAATGATGTCCTTCCTCCACCAAACGACAAAAGAAGACTTGTAGAGCCTAAGAAACAACAGAGGAAAGACATGGATGAGAATGGACAATCCAACCAGAAGGGAAATAAGATGAGTAGAAGAGGTTTCCCTAGTAAATGTAGATAACTGCCAACAAAAGATGTTACTCACTCCTATTGAAGGGAGCTGTTTGATGCTAATGGGATAGAGGAGAAAGAAGAGAGCGTAAATCTAGGAAGGATAAAAAGTGTAGAGAAAGCTAAAATGAATGAATGGAGGGCAGACACCTTTACCAGCTCTATTGGAATAAAAAATGCTGTATGGCGCCCCTCTGACTGGTTCTATTTGCGGTTGAGTTGGAGAGCCTAATGCTTCTCTTATTCCTATCTTTCTCACGTCTTCTATGAGAATCTTTGCGTTCAATCACAGATCCTGGCATAAGATCAAATACTAGAGAAAGTGCAACCAATCAAATGATGATGCTCAACTTGACACCATCATTGGTCAGCCTTCTACACAACTAGCACCAACAACCACTTAACTTGACACCACCACTACTCAAACCTCTAGCCAACCAGCAGGTTCAACTCAAGTTAGTATTAAACCTCATAGGGATGGAGACATGAGAAAGTCAATGAAGAGAACAACGATTAAGGCATATAATCTATTTTTCATTTTTTTCTTTTGAATTGTTACAAAACTGGATTTCTCATCTCTCATTTCTATGTGATAGTTGACTACGGCTACTACTAGTATTCCTCATGCTCCATTCACATATGAGGGGCAAACTTATAAGATAAGAGAGACGCCATTGCTGCAAGCTGCTAGTGGAATCAGAAATAATGCACCAACCTTATCCCAACAATTTATACAACAATCAATTTCAAGTGAAGCACCCACTGAAACTGGCACTCAAGCTTCTTAAATTTCAATTTTGAAGTGGACTCATACTGTAATTGTTTGGTTGGATTATGACTAAAATCATGAAGTTTAATGCATGTAGTTGTATTGTAATTTTGTTGGTTGGAACCTAAAGTTTAGTATAGGAATCATATGTAGTTTCTTTGACCATAGCTAATGTAAGCTACCCGGCCCACCCCATTGCTGCATCCACTGTTCTATAGGTACAAAATCAATACATGAACATCCAACAAATCACTGTAAGGACAGAAATCACAATCATCCATTTTTTCAAAAGGATTGACTAGAGATTGCAATCCATAAGCTTTGCTCCTCAACCCTGTAATAACCAATTCCCTTTATTTATGGCAAGGTCAATCCAGTACTGAAAAATCACAATTTGCACCATCCTACAGCAGTACTATCAAACGGGGCGGGCCTAACCTCAACCCACCCCGTCCTGCCCCTGGCGGGTTGGCAACCAAAGAAAAATAGGAGAATTTGGCGAGTTGACGGGTTGGCCCGCCCCGCCATTTTGGCGGGTTGTAAATTTTCAAATCCTGCCCGCCATTTTAAGCGGGCTGGACAGGCCAACCTAGCGGGCCCAACCCGTTTTGACAGCTCTGACCTACAGTATGGAAAGTGTATGTCATTACTCAATAATCTAAGCAAATGCAACAAAGAAAATGTTATTATAATGAAACCAAACTAATATTACCCGGTAATGCTTGCAAGTCCATAATATCCTTCCTGGCATTTTAGATGTTCCTATAGTGACAAAACCATCCCTTCTACTAGTGCTTGCTATTGAAGTTTAAGATTTCATTTTGCTCACTCGCGAAAATGAAAGATGAATAACAGAGTGCGAGAGGAAGAAGAAAGAGATAGAATAGAAGAGAAAGCTTTTGGCCAAATGGGAGATGAAGAAGATTGGGGAAAACTGCAAAACTCAAATAGAAACAAAACTATTGTTACAGTTAACTCCATATAATGCCACGTATTCTAGGTAAATGTCATGTAGAATGCTAGGTCATACTAAATGGTATGGATATTGGCAGACTTAGTAAAAATGATTTATTTGACGATATTTAAATATTTTTAAGATTTTAGTAAAACAAAAAATATACAAGGGACTAAAGATGAAAAAAAGGTTTAGCCTTATTAAAAGTAATAATTTTTTGGTAACAAAGAGAAGGAAAGAAGCAAGCTACACTAGAATAGATCTAGGAAAAGCAACACCGCTTAGATCATCCAGTAATAAGGTACCGCAGCCTCTTGGAGGACAGGCAAACATCTGAAGACCCAACTCCAAAGTCAAGGAGAAGCCAGCGAGCCAGTTAGCCACCCTGTTCCCCTCACGACAAGTGTGCTGAATCTGGACCTCCCAATCCTGAGCAAGTAAGGGGCTGTTTGGAACGGTTTTTGTTTTATTGTTTTTAAAAATAATTTTTAAAAACAACTCTAAAAAATAGTTTTATAGAACAAAAAAAATAAAAACTTGTTTGGGTAAATATTTTTCATCAGTTGTTTTTTGTGTTTTTTAGAAAACAGATGAAGAAAACAAGCCAAAACACAAAAAAATTGTTTTTATTTTTTTGTTTTCTAGTTATCGTTTTTAAAAATAACTGATAAAAACAGTCACCCAAACGAGTTTTTTTGTTCTCGCAGAACAAAAAAACAAAAAAAACTGCTTTTAAAAACTCTTCCAAACAGGGCCTAAGCTTTTGGCTTTAAGAACTAATGTTGAGCAAGGATGACAGGAGGAGCATCCGGAAAATTAACAGTAACAAGAGGGGGTAAGTTGGTACTATATGAAAAATAAATTTTTTTAAATTTTCTTTTTGAAATAGACAAACTAGAAATGAAAATAAAACTTAAATACTTTTTAAAGTTTTTAACTGTCATAACGTGACGGATGGCCGAAATACAGAGATTTTAAGAAAATGGAGTCGCCACCAATTAATTAAGAGGATAATTGGGATCCTCTAAAAAAAACCAAAAATTGGTATTCGGAACCAGAGGAAAGGTTTGGGAGTCGAATTACGTGTGAGGAAGGTGTTAGGCACCTCACAACGTCTATCCCTAAGGACGGTTACCCCTAATTGTCTGTGCTTTAAGTTTATTATATTTTAATTATTTTGATTATCCTTTTTATTATTGCGATAAAGAAAAAGGATGAAAGTTAAAAAAATCGGATCTGACTTACTGTGTAAGAGCCTACGTACCCCAATGAGATCAAGGTCCACGTAGTTCGATAGTATTTTGGAAATGTACCTAGGGCGAATAGTATTTTAGTTTAGTAAGATAATGTGGGAGAATTAATCTCCACCCAAAATCTTTAAGTGGTTAGGACAGTGTAGGAGGATGAACCTCCACCCAAAGCCTAGGGATGAAATGAGATAATATAAAAGCATTAATCTTCATATAAAGCTCAGGACAATATGAAAAAATAATTTTTCACATATTGTTTATGAAGAATTAGGTCTATCGGAAAAATAAATTTTCACATATAGTCTAACAATTATAGGAGAATAATTCTCCATATAATGTTGGTAACGAATGGTGATCCTTGGAATCGTCGCTAGTAAAAAGAAGTTAGATTATTGCCAAGTTAATTTTTTTACTTCAGAAGTTTTAGAGTTAAAATGAATTTTGTATCAATGTTGAAAATAAAATAAAATAAAGTTTATGAAAATGGTCAAAATGTTATTTTTAGAGGTATTGAGGTAAAAAAGTGATTTTCTAAAGTGTTGGGTTCTAAATGAAATTTTAAGGAGTAACCTAATTTTCAAAAGAACATTGGCTTTCTTTTCCTTCCTTCTATCTTCCCATCTAAAACATTAATTTGATATTAAATATTACTTTAATAATATCATTTCTTTACTAAGGCCATTGGAACCTTTAAACTTCACTTAAACCTTACCCTTCACGGAGCCTTGTACCTAATTCCAAAGAGTCTAATTTGAGTCTAAAATCTATCGTAGTTAATTAGGAAATTCATTTTAATTCCTTAAATATCTCAATTTTAAGAATACTCTGTAAAGTTTACTTGTGCTGTATTAACCCCTTTGATCTCAAAACAGCGTAGGTAATTTATTTAAGAAGCCCGAGGAGTCTCAAATTGAAACCATTTTATACCATTTGCTAAAGAAAACTTGAGACCTTGTTGTTTAATAAATTAATCCTTAGAAATCCCTGTTAAGGAAACCCTCCCCAAAAGCTCTTGAACCCTTTAAAAAAATTCACATTTTAAAGACCCTTATAACCTTCAAAAAAAATGCTACTGAAGCTTAAAGGTCTTTCGCTCAAATCCCATTTCTAAAAAACTTTGAAAATTTAGGCCTTGTATCCAACAGTTTACAAATTCATTTCAACTAAAAAGATCATGGTTACCTTATGACAACTTATTCAAATTATTTCTTAAAAGCCCATCGTGGTTTAGGATCATATCAGCTTGACACGCCCAAAATATATTTGAACCCAACCCCTTCTTAAAACGCCAGATTTAAACTAAAAAAAGAGAAACAACTCAAACTCCATTAATTAAAATGGAGTGCACCTCAATCGGTATCACCCTTTTTATCAAAATGGAACACACCACCATCCACCAATTAAAATAAGATGACCCAAACTTCTGGTAACAGACCTCAGAATAGTCGCTACATTCTATTTTGACAGAATTGCATAAGCGTAAAAACACAGGAAAGAAACTATGACCACAAGAGATTGCTTTGTATTTTAGGCTAGTTACAAACTAAAACTTCATGAAGACTGCACCAAAGCTTTTAGTATAATATACGCTTGCAATATATTAAAATTATTATGAACCTAATATCAGTATCACAACTCCACCGAAAAGAATTCAGTCTTGATGAAAGCAAGACTTTAAATTTGTTTTCCAGATTTGTTTTTTTAGCAAAGGAAAAACATTCTTTCAAGTCAAACCCAAAACCCCAACAGCACATAAAACAAGATAAATAAGCTGGAGAAACTAGAATACAAAAAAAAAAAACCATAGAACACCTGAACCGAAAAAACAAAAAAAAAATAAGTTTCCCAGCATGTTTTAACCCCCATCCCAACTAAATGTTGAGCAAAAAGGGAAAATTATTCAAGATCATCAATGGGCCTCAAAATGCAAATTCCCACATGCTTCACCAAATCTAGAACTAAACCAGTATTTTATCAATTCTTATTCATGCTTAACATCATAAACCGAAGTTAATTCTTGAATAACATTTAATGCTACCAGTATCCAGTAGAAATTCCAAATACACATGCTTAAGTGAAGAATCTTATTAATCAGCATCCACATTGAATCAAAGTAGCAACCAATTTGACTTCTAAACAACCTATAGACTTATGTGAGGAGCAAAACAACAGCTCCGATATGATTCTAGAATTAAACTATCATCTTAAAACCTATGGTCCCGAGCATCAACACTACCCAAAATTACACACCCTAATTTTCTCATAAAAAATAAGAGAAGGGAAACCTTTATGAAGAAGCAGAAATTCTCCTTCTAACTGTAACCTCAAGAATAAATATGATAATTCCTAATTAACCCCATATTAGAGCATCCCTATCATGACAACTCCAAGGTGATAGCACTAAAGCAATCCCAACATGATCAATCTTCATACAAGTGCAGAGATGCCATGATTTCAGAATTGTCATGAAAT
>JASKGM010043773.1:0-21730 GCA_034509205.1 Ceratonia siliqua
TAATATTTTAAAGAGTTGAGAATAAAATAAGATTTCTAAAACATTGGGCCAGCACATATTTTTCTAAGAGTTAACCAAATAGTATTGGGCTTTACTAAATTTAGGCCTTTGAAGTCTAACTAGAAAATGAGTCCATATGATTTTTGGAGTTTTTTTTTTATTTTTTATATTGGGCCTTGGACCCACCCCTTTTTTTTTAGCTCAATTGGGCATTTGGGACCCTATTTTGAGGATAGCTTTATTGAACCTTTGGACCCCAATCCATTCGTAACGGACATAACAATATTCTTAAATACAAAGTATGGTTAAGACTCCAGTTATGCACACCAAACTTCGACATACTTCTACATACATGGGAAACATACAGCCATATCTCTTCAGAACTCGACAGTGAATATCTGGACTCCAACCACAGCATGCTAATTTAACCAAGTTATAACTAACATGTGTAAAGCGTATCATATAAATCAGATGCCTTATCACAAAAAGGTGAAACCCAACAACTAAACTAAATACAATACATAAAGGCTGATTGTTGAGAATGAAACATGAGCATCTCAGTAAATCTAGATAATGACTTAAAGTAACTTGGATCAGAAATCAATTTGGCCCACAGTTTGACACCAAAACAATAATGAACATAAATCAGGATCATACTCTAGTCAGCATGCGTACTCTATCTAAGATCAACCCTAAAAAGAAAATGGTCCTAGCAAATCATAATCCCTCACCATGAATCAAACTCAGACTATTCTATTTTACAAAATCAAAAGTTAGTATTTATTTTTGTCTCCCCTGATTAATATTTTAGAAGCCATGACCAATCATAAACTAAAAATAAAAAAAATCAACCCGAGTTCTAGAGTCAAAAGCAAACTGGTCAAGATCCTAATTTCTATAACCAAAATATTAGTGAACAGCAATCAGAAACGCATCCAGAAAAATCCCAATTCATGCTAGCACATGGCAGTCAGCTTATCAACTTAGCACTAGTAACCCATTCAAGTTAAATAGTAGTCTGAATAACCCGGAATTGAAACCGAGCATTAGTAGGTATTGCCCCAAATAAGCTAACTTAAAATACACTTTTAAACCAAACAGACAAACACTCAGTGAGAGGCATTTTATCGTTCAAAGTCAGATAAAAAAAAATCATGAATTAACCCTCATTGTTGGATCCAAATGACATACACCATAAACCATGATTCACAGACGCCCTTCCTCAGACTCATAGAGAATACAATGATAATATATAACTAAAGAAGCTCAGGAAAATTACAGAGATAATGGGTATTATGAAACCATGTACCTTTAAAGAACAATCTCTAAATCCAATTAGATCCCAAAATCTCCTAAGCTAATTCCTTCAGGAAGCTCATTTCTGACCTTGAATCCTCGATTTTCTTTCTGGTTGCCCCTTCCTCTGTGATTCCCCTCTGCTATCTTCCTCTTGATCTCCCCCTCATGAAGGCCTTCTTCCTTCCATCTTATATACCGAGGATGGGATCAAATCCCCTGCTTCTCGCAAGAATCTCGTGAGCAGAGGGTTGTCGCGTATGGCTATGGTAGAAGTACGGGAATGGGACGAATCGGGGAAGGGAATAGTTACTGCAAAGACCCCATAAGATGAAAGTGGAAAGGGATGGGTGTGCAGAGACGAAAAGCAGAAATGGTTGTGTGCGAAGAAAAGGAAAATCATAGAGAGTATGGAGCATAGCTAGGCCAAAGGCATGGCCATACGTACAAGGGGATGTGCAAAGGTGAAATGGACGAGCGTAGTTCAGAGGGAACCAATGGCAGAGGGATGAGGGCTTTTGGGGGTGAGCAGAGGTAGATGGGTGCCAAGAGAGAAATGGCATAGAGGTGAAAAGGGAAAAGGGAAAATGACCGAGAAGGGGACGCGGAGCTGAAGACTTTATGGTGTGGGGTTTCGGGTAGGGGCTGTGGATATGGGCCATGGTTATTGGGCTGGACTGAGGGGTTAATGGGCTGGTGGACTAGGCTGACTTCCCTTTCTTTTTTTGTTGAGCATCCATTTGATTGCCAAAAAATGGCTTTTCGGCTATTTTGTTTTGGTTTGTTTGCTTCTGTTTGCTTCTTTTTTTCTTCTTTAAATTTAGATTTAGATATATTTTTTTTCCTTACCATTTTGATTATTTTTATTTTTTCTATTTATTATTATATTTTCATTATTATTATTACTATTATTTTATTTTATTATTATTCTATTTATTATTATTATTTTTGAGAAAATTTTATTAAATACAAAATTTCAAGAGACATTCAGACAAAATTAAGTGTTTACAGTGTTTATTCTGAATTAAAGAGTCCTATATATGCTTACGTATATGACAAAATACAGTTAGCAACATAAACACATAAAACTTAAACATAATAGTAAAGATGGAAGCAATAAGAACTCTCCACGTGGCCAGGAAACTCACGACCAACAGGAAGCAAGAGTCATTTGCATCAATTACTACCCCTCGTCCAGACTTGACTTTAACAAGTGTAATCAAACATACTCAAAGAAAAATAGTGGTTGGAGATGACGAACTTCACCTGTAGGTAACTAAGTGGAATCAATTCGAGTACGTTTCCCCTATTGCACCTGAAATTTATAATAGCTACTTCTACATGTTGACACAAACTGATGGTTTAGTATAGCTATGATGCCTTCTGAAGACTCGGGCTAATGCATGTTTTCAGGAAGTTCAGTAGCATACGTGTTTTGCCACAAGAGCTTTAATATTAAATACCTGGCTAATATGCATGTTTTTAGGAAGTTCAAGAGCATACGTATTTTACCACAAGCACTTAATCACCCTATAAGGCCCGACTTTTTTAGCATGCAATTTGGATACAGTGCCTGGTGGAAACCTTTTAGGCTTGAGCCTAATCAAGATCACATCCCCTTCATTAAAATGTCTCTCCCACCTATATAGGTTAGTTGTAGTTGCATAAGTGTTAACGGACAAAGCTACTTGCTACTTCACTTCTTTGTGGAGGTCCAACATGTAGTCAGAGAAGTCAATGGCTGCTGCACTGGATCTTGCAGGTAAGGGCAATCACCGAATATCTAAGGGTGTACAAGGCTTGTATCCATATACCAACTCGAAAAGGGTATAGTTCGTGGAGCGATTCACCGAGTTATTCAAAGCAAATTCGGCTTAGTGTAGTATAGTGTCCCAGTTTGTTACATATTTAGTCACCAAACATATAAGGAGATTGTCTAGGCTCCTGTTAACCACCTTCATTTGACTATCTGTTTGAGCATGGAAAACATAAGAGAAAAGCAATTTAGTACCGATTTTTGCCCATAACGTCTTCCAGGAATATCTGATGAACTTCACATCCCAATTAGACACAATAGTCTTAGGGATCCTAGGTAATCTAACAATCTCCTTAAGGAACAAGGCAATAACTTGTGAAGCGTCAAATGTTCTGTTACAATGAATAAAATGGTTCATCTTGGTGAAGCGGTCCACCACCATTATAATAGAGTCAGACCGTTTCACAATTCTTGGTAATCCTAGAATGAAGTCTAAGCTAATCTCTTGCCATGGTGCTTTAGGTATAAGTAACAGAGTATATAACTTGACTGGTTACTTTGTTCCTTTATTCAGTTGATAGTTTCTGCATCTATCCACCATCATATGAACTTCTTTACACATCTTAGGCTAATAGAATCTATCCGCCAACAGATTGTATGTTTTGTCACGACTAAAATGGCATGCTAAACCTCCCCCATGGAGTTTAACAATAACAAATTCCCTTAATAAACCCTTAGGTAAGCATAATCGGGTGCTAAAGAAAATGTAGCCATCACATAGTGAATACTCACCCCTTGTTTCACTTGTATTTGTGGTTAATGCCTCCTATACTTCTTTGAAATCCTCATCATTACCATACTGGTGTTTGATGCTATCAAAGCCTAAAGAGTTAACTGTGAACATATGTAGCAAGTGTGGCCTTTGGCTAAAGGCATCGATCACTCGATTTTCCATCCTTGCTTTATGTTTGATTACAAAATCAAACTACTAAATGTAATCTATCCATCGGGTATGCTTGGCACTTAAGAGTTTAAATGTCATAAGGAGTCATGATTGGTGTGCAATATAAACTCCTGATGTATAAGATAGGGCCTCCAATGCTTGAGGGTTTGGACAAGGGCGTAGAACTCCATATCATAGGCCGAATATCTTCTCTTACTCTCATTTAGCTTTTTACAGAAGAAAGCCATTGGGTGTCTCCTTGGCTCAAGACGCCACCAATCCCAACTAGGGATGCATTGTAGGCAACTTTAAATAGGTTTGAAAAATCAGGTAGCTTCAATACAAGAGCTGCTGCCATTTTCTTCTTAATTTCCTTAAACGCCCGAGCTACTGCATGGAGCCATAAGAAAGTGTTTCCCTTTAAACACTCTATAATGTGGTAAGGAATCTGGACCCACAATGGTGAATGAAGGACCCGTTGGGAGGCAAGGAGTGTTTAGAACATTGAGAGTGGTTTTACTTTTCAGTTTTGATTCACTTCTAGAAGAAATAACTCTTATTCCCTCTACAATGCTTCTTACCCATAAGGGATTAGAATCTAGCTCAATTTCCAAAAGTTGTATATTTGAAAAATACCCCTATTTGACCTTAAGGAACATGAAGAGTGTGACTATTTGAAGCTGATTGTCAAGGCTGTTTTGTAATAAGAGCTACATTCATAGCTTATAGGTCTTTGACACCTAGACATCCTAAAGTTTTTGCTTTACAAAGTACTTGCCACTTTACTTAACAAAGGCCTTTATTGATCTCATTTGATTTCCTCAAAAAATCTCTAGCTATTTTATCAATGCATAACTAACTTTATTGAAAGTTTAAAGCATGCCATGGCATAATTTGGTAAAGCATGAAGAACAAATTTGATCAATATCAACTTCACTCTTGATAAAATGATTTTGCCTTTTCAACCTACCAGCTTATGAGCCACTTTAAGTTTAATGGAGCTTGTTATTTCCTTTTTATAGCAGTTTTCACTTGAAGGTAGGCCTATGTGCTAGTAGAGCTCTTAATACATGGGGTGTTGCAAAAAAACAACGAAGATTTCTCCAAATTAATTATTTACACGCTAATGGCCTTATATTTTCAAATAATAGCTAGAATTCCATCACATTCAATAAAAATTGCCTTAGTAAATAATATGGACACTACAAGAAAATAGTTGTTTATCCATGAAATTTTGCCATAGATTGAAATTGCTATGAAATTATCATGGAAATAATCAAAATTAAATTATGGAAAATTTGCCATAGAAAAGCCACACTGTGGGGATTTTTTCACGGAAGAACCATACTGTGGGACTTTGTCGCGACAATTGCCACGACCAACCTTACTGTGAGTAATTTGCCACTGAAAATCAAGGGGAAAAAATTTCAATAAAAAATTGTGGCAAGAACTGTGGCAAAATTCAAGTTGCCACAAAATGAAATTTGGCATATGACAAATACCATGTAAAAATCATTCAGTGGAAATATGCCATGACATTTTCCACAAAACGATCATTTTGTGGGTGATTGCCATGACATTTGCCACAACATTTATTTATTTTTAGTGCATTTTGGTCAGCACCTGACTCCCCAACTTCTTTAGTCCTCATCCCTTCAATTTTCAAACCTGAATTCCTAATGTTCTTGAAGGGCTAAGGCTGTGACGCAACTGACGTTGTGACACAAGCTTTTGCCACCTGCCACATCTCGTCTCTTTCTCTAGCACCACCATACAAGGAAAACAATGCCACTACTGTGCAGATTACAATCACCGTTGTAGCAATTTGGCCACCATCTAAGCTCCTAAGTGTCATTTTGCAAATCGCAACCCATAAGTAATCTTCTACTATCGACTCTTGATGCTTTCTGTTTTTTCAAGTATTCATGTTACTCATATGATTTGTTTTCTGCTTCCAATGGTGTTCTCGATTATATTTATCTTAAGGGTTGTTTGACACTGAAAATGACATTACCGTGGTGCTACTGCTAGTGCTACGTACTAGGTCTTTAGTGGTAATCTAGTGGAGGTTAGTTTAGGGGTTTCATATCCTTTGGTTTAGACAATGGGTTAAGGAGTTTTGAATTTTTTCTTTCAGTTCTTATTGATTAACATAGAATTTGTTTTTTTTTTTCTTTTGATTCTTGCCATTGTTATGTATTTTTTTTTATCACGCACTTGAAAAAAAGAAGAAAAAAGAAAAAATATATAACCTAACATAAGCCTGATGATGAGTTAGGAAGGCCAACTTGCATGTGAATTTAGTAAGGTATAGGATCGTGTCCTATTGGTTGGTAGCCATCTGATGGTGTGCTGCACATAACAGTGGGATGAAATGACCTAAATCCAGTCCGTGCATAATAAAATGACCGCGTCCTATACCTAATATGATCAAAGTCCGACCACTCTAGCTAAATGATAATCTTTCGACTTTGGGGAAGAAAAAAGTCGCAGGTTATGGCCCTCAATTTGAATATTCTAGTAGCATTTTCTAGTTATTATGCTACTCATGAGTAGCAATACCCTATGAGTAGCTTTTTATTTATTTTTTATTTTTTTAATTTTTCTTATAATTTTTTCGGAAAATTTAAAAGAATCTAAAATAATTGAAAAAAATAAAATTTTTTTCATAACACCAAGTATTCAAAAATAAATTAAAAAATAAAGTAAAAAATTTCTTTTAAATTTTTTCAAAATTATTTCTTAAAATAAAAATTATAAAAAAAATAAAAAACTAGTTAGGAGTATTGCTACTCATGAGTAGCATAGCAATTATTTTTTACTAAATATTATGTGTGGGTGGTTGCCAATTATAAGGAAAATCAAAATTAAACTCTTATTCAATTGAATTCTCCAAGTATTTAGGTCATTTATATGATCTTATTTTGAGAATAAATTTTTTTTTTAAAAATAATGTATTTTAATAAAAATATACCTGTTGGTTTGGACTTATAAAAAAATAATAAGTTAATAAAAATAGAGAAAACTTCTTATAAAGAACTTCTCCTAATAAGAAAAAAAATTAAAAGATGGAGAAACTTTTATTTTTAAAATTATCCACCATTTTTCAAAAGTCTTTTTTAATTGCTGCATCCAAATATAAAACAATTTTTTAAAAAAAAGTCTTCATCAAAAAGAAAAAAAGACATTATCTAATAATTTCAAAACTTCTAAGTTAATTAATGTCCAAAATAAATTTCCATATTCACCTAAATCATTCTTTAGAAAAATTGAAATTCACCTTGTTAAGTAATCCTTCTTCACCGATGTAGATTGGGCAGTTTACATGAGAATTTTTTATTGAAGTATTTTAACGGCTATAATTAATCTGTTGGTTGATTTATTTATTTATTAAACTTTACCTGAGATTTAAATATTAAATGAATATTAAATAGAACTTTAATTAAATTATCATAAGTATAAAAATTAAAACAGAGTTCACCATCTCAATATGTCGAGGGACTGGGACGCAAATATAATAGTTAGTGCTCATCTCGAGTACCTTCCCGACGTCCTGGTGCTTGCAAAACCTAAATTCTGCGCAGCCTCCTTCATCATCATCGACTTGCTGCAGACGGAGGAGCAAAAGCTCACCTCTTCCAGCCATCGTCCACCATTGCACAGCCAGGCGCCAGCACCGGTGACGACTCACACCAACGCCGCCACTCGATCCCGCAGACGCGCGTTTTTCGTCCATTCTACAGGTAAAGTTCCCTATATCCATTGCTGTTCTTGCGTTCGATTTTTGGGCAAACCTCTTTGGGGGTTTCGTTTCTGATTAGGGATTTTTGTTCACCTCTTCTATGATGGTTTTTTTTTGAGCTCTACCAAATTTGGGTATTGGAAAACCATGAATTTGAGTGCTTTTAAATCGATTGTATTCTGTGTCTTGGGTGGACGATTTGGTTTTGTCTTAGTGTGGGTTGAATGCTTGTAGCTTTTGCCTAATTGTTCTTGGGTTTAATGGAAATTGATGTGGAGTTTTCACTAATTCTTTTTTACCTATAAAAAGTTGGAAATAACACAGTGTTTGACCTATACATTAATTTGAATTAACTATTCGTTCCTGTGGACCTCTTTTTCTGTACAGTAGACTATTAAGAATCGCTCCTTCCGTTAATTTGGGACGGTTCCCCCAGTTGTGGCAGTTTGGATCGGCTTTTGGTGAGAAGTGCTTTTAAAAAAAGAAGCAGTCTCAATGCTTTCAGAAGCCACGATTTGTAGGAAAAAAAAATATAAAGAGAGAGAAATCATATTGGGACAAATCTACCTGTGGTCAATTTCAAAATTTCTGTATATGCCTGGTTGGTATAACTCCCTTCTTCCTTCGATTTTTTGCCCCATTCCCAGTGACTCCACACCCTAGCTTTGTAGTTGTAGTTGTCGCCAGTGCCGTCATTGTCATCAGTGGGTCCTCCGAATCACTGAGAAAGATTGTCGACTCCACATTCTGAGTTTGTCTATCAGTTGCAAAATCCATTGAGAAAGATGTCGACTGGGTTGAATAGAAATCTGGTTGTCTTTTTTTTTCTAACTTCAATACACTTATCTCCCCCGATGGAAACATGGTGGCACTTCCTTGGTTTCGAGTGGCCAAGCTTATGTTCCATCTTCCTTATAAAGTGACTTCTACTCTGTGATAAGCTTTCCCTAGAGTCATTTCTTCTTTTTTGCTATGATATGGATTGGATTATGGGTGGTGCTTGAAATGCTGGATCTACAAAGAGGGCAATTGATGGCCAGTGGGGGTGGGGTAGATGGGAGGGGGGAGATGAAGGGAGAAGGGAGAAAATTAATAAAAATTTAATAGTTTTACTATATTTTAACAAAAAAGATATGATAAAAATTTATACATTTTTTGGTAATTTTATATGTACTAAAGTACTTTTACATTTTTTATATCTGAACGCCTAATAACTTTTTTTTAAAGGCGGTTGCTATGCTATCGACCGCAGTAGGGAAGGGGATCTTGTGCAATAATAGGACGGTCTTGTTATTGCACGGCTGTTGGATGGGCATGGGATATTGCAGCTGTAGTATCAGCTGCAGTATCCTGCGCCACATCATGGCTATCGAGTCCAACTGGATCCTGCAGTTACTGCAAGGGGTTGTGGTCTCCGCAGTAGTGCTACGTCTCCAAAATGTAACCTTAAGTTTATTTTTTTCTTTTTAAAAAGGTCCTTTTATTATTAGCTAAACAGCCCAAATCTTTTTTTGCAACCATCCCCTTGGTATTTGCCATGGAAGGCAAGTGAAGAAGGCTCATGGCGTGTATGCGAAAAACGTGGTGATTTCTTACAGAATCTTTGAAGCTTGAAAACTGAATAGAGTGAGTAGAAACAGAAAAGGTTTTTCTGTATATTGAATTGTATTTACAACAAGAATGATCAGCCTATATAATTACAGAGAAGGAACTAAGAAATTAGAAAACATCTACATAAAAAATCATAAAAGAGCCAGCTGGATATTTAAAGACTGATTAGAGAATCCCTTGATCCACTCCATTGTTTTAAGCACCAAGAAATCAGGGATAAGATCTTCGTAATTATAATTGAGTAATTGCCGTATAAACACGGTAATTACAACAATTATAACCAAGTAATTACTATACAGTCAACACAGTAATTACCACGCTCCTCAAGTTGGATGGTAAATGTTTATCAAGTTCAACCAGCTTCAATAGGAGTGTCACTTAGCTTGTAACCAAGCTTACTAGTTTCGGTTAGGAGGTCTATAACATACTTTCTCTGGGAAACACTAATGACTTTCCTCGATATAGCTACCTCCATCCCCAAAAGATATTTCATCTGCCCAAGATCCTTTACCTCAAATTCAGCTGCCACGATTTTTTTAAGTCTCCATCTCTTCTATATTATCTCCAGTAAGAATTATGTCATCCACATACACAATTAGGATAGTTTTTAATCCTTTTGCAGATTGTTTAGAGAACATAGTATGATCAGAGTGACCTTGCTGATATTCTTGGCCTTCTATTACCTTTGCAAACCTATCAAACCAGGCCCTAAGGATTGTTTAAGTCCATACAGGGACCTTTTTAGCTTGCAGACCCGATTCTTTTGACCCTTCTTGCAAAAACTAGGGAGAACATGTAAACCTCTTTTTCTAGTTCACCATTTAGGAAGGGATTCTTGATATCAAATTGGTGAAGGGGCCAATCTAAGTTTGCAGCCAAGGATAGAAGAACATGTATTGTGTTTAGTTTTGCCACTGGAGCAAAGGTTTCTATAGTTCACACCATAAGTTTGGGTAAATCCTCTTGCAACCAGCCGGGCTTTGTACCGTTCTAATATTCCATCTGCCCTATATCTCACTGTGAAAATCCATTTACAGCTTATTGGTTTCTTTCCCTTTGGTAAATTCACCATTTCCCAAGTACCATTCTTCTTCAATGCCCTCATTTCTTCCATCACTTCCTCTCTCCATTCAGGAATTTCCAAGGCTTCCTTAACACTTGGAATTCTTGTATTATCAAAGTTAGAGGAAAAAAACACGATATTTGTTGGACAAGGCATTGTAAGGCGAATTTGGAAATGGGGTGAAGGGTACAAGAACGGGTTTGTTTTCTAAGAGCAATAGGTAAGTATAAATCAGAATACTCAGATTTACCTGAAGTAGAGTCTGAGTCGGCTTGAACCTATCATCAGTTTCAACTCATTTGGTACCTTGGGTATGGGGTCCTCTTGGTGTTTTGTTTTTGGCCTTCTCTAGTAAGTCAGCACCTCCTTGTCTACTTGTCCTTAAGTGCAAATTTCCTCCGGGTAATGGCATTAGTATGGGTTGGAATGGAAGGATGATGAATAAGAATGGTAGAATCAGGATTGTTTACAGGCGGCAATTCAAAAACAGAGGACTGAACTTCCCTCAAAGTCTCTCCCTAAAGTGAAGCTTTTTGAAAATACGGGGTATGCTCAAAAAAAGTAACATTAAGATTCACAGAAGTCTTTTTGGTGGAGGTATCATAGCATTTGTACCCCTTTTGAATAGAAGAATATCCAAGAAAAACACACTTAGTAGCTTGAGGATCCAACTTATTTGAGTGATGAACATGGACAAAGGCAGTACAACCAAACACTCTTAGAGGGAGAGATGAGTGTAACCGAGAGGTAGGGAAACCCTTCCGGAATTTGGTGAGAGGTGAGTCATATGAGAGCACTCGACTAAGCATTCTATTGTTAGGTATGTAGCAGTTACGATAGCATCTCCCCAACATTTTTTTGGCATGTTTGTGGTATACATGAGGGCCCTAGCAACTTCAAGAATGTGTTTGTTTTTTCTTTCAGCAATCTCATTTTGTTGTGGGGTGTTAACACAAGAACTATGGTGAATAATTCCATGGCTTTTAATAAAATCCTCCATGATGGTATTGAAATATTCAGTACCATTATCACTATGTAGAATCTGAATGTTGGTGTTGAATTGAGTTTGAATCATGGAATAAAAATTGATAAACACTGTCCAGACTTCACCTTTTTCCTTGAGAAAGTAATCAATAAAAGTGATGAACCACTTTGTTTGAGTTCTATTTGAGATTTGAGCAGGACCCCATAAGTCATTGTGGATCATAGTGAAAGGTTTAGAGGGTTTATATTTGGATTTTGGAAAAGAAGTTCTTTGATACTTGGCTAATTCACATATTTCACATTGGAATTCAAAAGCTTTTTATTAGAAAAAATTGCAGGAAATACACGTCTTAAATACTAAAAATTTGGATGACCATCCTAAAATGTCATAATAAAATTTCCTTCTCCTTAGGGGTAGATGCAGAATTACACGTTACAACTAGACCTTGTTCGCTCTTGTTAGCCTCCTTAAAGTAGTTGAGTCCCTCACACTCCTTAGCATTGCCATCGTCATCCCGATGATAGGTCTTGAAAAACACATTTGGAGGCAAGAAATTTAGCAGTGCAATGTGAATCTTGGGTTAACTGGACAGAAGATTACAGGTTAATTTGGGTATATGAAGAATATAATTTAGAGTAATAAGGTCAGAAATCTTAATGCTGCCTTTTCTAGCAATAGGGGCAAGGGTACCATCTATAATTTTTACCTTTAGATTACCAGTACAAGGTGTGTAAGAGGAGAGAAATTGATGTGAACCAGTTATATGATCTGATGCTCCTAAATCAACAATCCAAGAGTTCTTTGAACATGTAATAATATTGAGAGCTCTTGAAAAATTACCTTTATGAGCTAGTAAGCTAGAGGGGGTACTTGAGGAAGGCTGACCCACATTCTGAATGTTTGAAAACATCTTATGTAGCTGCTCTAGTTGTTCAGAATTAAATGTACCACTGGGAGTAGGACTACCTTTTTCAGCCTGGGTCTTTTCTGGTTGGTGATCATTGTTCACTTGATACCCTCTGTGTTCACTCTGCCTTGGCTTCCAATCCACCGGTTTTTATGTATCTTCCAGTATTTGTCCTTAGTATGACCTGTTTTCCTGCAATGGTCACGCCATGGACGCCCCTTCTGTTGTCGTTGGCTGGAAGATGATGTAGTTCCCTTAGAAACTAAGGCTGACACTTCTGGTCTAGCAGAGGCAGCAGGGATACTATGTTTCAGCATTACTTTTCTCCTATTCTCCTTGCGCCTAATCTCTGAGAAAACTTCACGAATTGAGGACAGAGGGCTTCTTGCCAGAATTCTCCCTCTCACTTCATCTAAATCCCTATTCAGGCTAGCCAGAAATTCAAACACTTCATTTTTCCAGCCATTTTTTGTACCTGGTACTATCAATGGAGCATTTCCATTCTTCTTCAGAACTCAAGTCTAGTTCTTGCCACAGAGCCATCATCACCATATAATAATCTGTGACACTTTTCTCTCTGTTTCATTTTCTACTGTCGGGTTTTAATCTCAAAAATATGTGAAACATTTTCCATATCTTAGTATGTTTCCCAGACAACATCCCAAACATCTTTAGCAGTCGGTAGGAAGAGATAAGTCTTCCCAATTGTTGGTTTCATTGTGTTAACCAGCCATGCAGTCACCATGGATGGAGTTCTCTGAATTCCATTTGTTCAGAGCAACAATGTTGGTTGCGGTTGGTTTTGTGTTGTACTAGTGAGGTACCCCAGTTTTCTTTTCCGCCAATCACAAGCTTCAAGTATTGGGCCCATTATCGATAATTTTTTCCATCCAGCTTTTCTACTGAGCAGGGAAGATGAGTTATCTGGGCCTCTTGAGTTCATGAGGGAGGCATTCTTATTCTCGTTTTCAACGGGTTCTGGGGCCATTGACCCGCTGCTGGTTGGGGTTGTTTCAGCCATGGGAACCAAGGTTAAAAATAACAAGGATTTGATACCATGAAAACTGAATAGAAACAGAAAAGGTTTTTCTGTATATTGAATTGTATTTACAACAAGAATGATCAGCCTATATAACTACAGAGAACTAAGAAATGAAAAAACATCTACGTAAAAAATATAAAAAAGCCAGCTGGATATTCAAAGACTGATTAGAGAATCCCTTGATCAACTCCATCGTTTTAAGCACCATGAAATTAGGGATAAGATCTTCCTAATTATAATTGAGTAATTGCCATATAATAACTACGGTAATTACCACAATTATAACCAAGTAATTACCATATAGTTAACACGGTAATTACCACAATTATAACCAAGAATTACCATACAGTCAACACGGTAATTACCACAAAGCTCCACTCCTTCCTTTGGCGACCTTCGACGATGGCTCTCTCCTTCAACTGTGTTCCTGGTTGTAGCCTATTGTTCTGTCCCGAATTGCATATCTTTTTCTATCTCCCATTAGGGCTATCGTTCTGTAGCACTGTTAGGTAAGAAGATTATTTTCTTTATTAGTTATGGGTTTCATTCATTTTGGGTGCTTGTAGTCCATCGTTCTGTCTGTATAAGTGCTGTTTCTTGAATACTTGAACTTTCGAGTTGCTAACATGTCAGCACTTGACGAATTGCAGAATGGTGAGCATAAATTTAAAAATTTCAGTCATTTATGTTGTCTTGAATTGTAGTTGCAACATGAAACCTTAGCAGCACTTGATCATATATTATTATATGCTTAAAATTATCTCTCACATCTGGCAGTAGATGTTGCTCATATTGACTTGATAGTGTGGCAGTTTTAGCTTGTTCAAAAGAGATTTGGATCCAGGGTGTCCTTTTAAACATATCTAAATGCCTTTGTTGCTTTTTACTACCTTTTGCAGTATGTTCACTTTTTAAGTTTTTCTTCCATGCTGTGCTTTTATTACTTCCATGTTTGGGTGTGGAATGTTTTTTTTAACAAGTATTGTTATGCTTTATTGTAGTAGCCTAAAGGCATGTTTACTGGCTGACTAGAGGATTTTGTTGATATTATAAAAAATTGTGGTTTTGGGAAAAAATCTTGTGCTCCTAATTTACTAACAAACTCTTTGATTGAGCACATACAAGCAAATAAGTTGTTGAACCAGTCTTCTGACAGTATACTTGCCTCGTTTAGCAACATCATCAGTTTAGCTACATGACAGTATACTTGCCTTATTATTCTTCATTACTGAACCAGTCTTCTGATCGGAAGAAAAATAATGAGATTTGTCCATGTGAAAAACGTGATTCTTCTCCCTAGCTGTTACAGGATCAATTAGATCCTCATCAGATCAACCATTCTGTCTAAACAACCAGTCTGACCATTCCAGTTTTAAAAATTTCACAATGCAATGTCTGAAAGCATAAGTATACTTTTACCTCTATATCCACAACTGAAATAGTTTCTTGAGCAATTGAACTAGGCTTACTTGCAACATCTTCCATTGTCACATTATGAATATGTATACTGTCTGGACTAATAAAAATTTATGTGAATAAGGATACTATCTGGACTAATAGGTATGCATGTTATACTGGAAAAGGTGTTTGAATGATATGTATGTTAAACAAAATGACAAAGTGTGCTTTAAAGAGTAATTGTAGCCAAAACTGGAAAAGTAGGCAAACAGGTTAGTGGTTAGAGTTTGAACGCCTTTGTCTACACTATGTGCTTCCTATAAAGCTTACTACTTCCATAGTTTCTATACCCAATACTTTCTTATTCTGTTTCTTGACCTTGCATATGAAAATATTCAGCTTTGGATAAGAATCGTCAAGTGAACGACTAAAGCTTACTACTACCCACGTTAATTTTGTTGGATTCTTTTGGTATTGTTGTTGAATTTGTGTTAGGAAAGGGGAAAAAAAAAAGAATCAGTGCGGAAAATAACACGTAAAGGCCCAAAAATAGGGAGGTGGCTTTGAATTTTCCTTTAAGGCCCAACCTCACATAAAATCACAACACTTAACTTTTATGGTGTTATTCATCCATTTGACAAGGTGCCAAATTTTAATAATTTTCAGGGAGTATGGAGTCCGAATTTCAACCTGGTAACGAGGATACGCAATATGTTGAGAAGGAATATTTTGAGGAGTTAACCGTTGAGGATATAATGGGTCTACAATGGTCTACTGAAGACGACGCGTATGCATTCTACCAAAAATATGGTTTGGCGCATGGGTTTGGCACAAGGAAGGACCGTTATAAAAGGAAAAGAAGCGGCGAATTGTTATGGCGCAGTTTTGTATGTGCTTGTGAAGGTTTTAGATCTGAAAAGGATAGTAATAGGCCTGATAAGAAACGTGCGCAGAGGCCAACAACTCGATGTGGGTGTCCAGCAACATTGAGGATTAAGCAAAATAAGGATCTGAACGTTTGGACAGTTAATAAATTTGTTGATGAGCACAATCATCCAATATTGCAGTGTAAAGTTGCCAAGTTCCACGGCTCTCATCGTTCAATTGACAAAGTTGAGCAAGCTCAAGTAAATAGCTTGCATGACCATAAAATGAAAACGTCTCACATCAGTGAGCTTGACTTTACGAGAAAAGACCTGTACAATCATTTTGACAAACAGAGGAGAGAGGATACAATTGGTGGGGATGCCATGGCCGCCCTTACTTATTTTATGGGTAGAGCTGAGAATGATTCAAGGTTCTTTATGAAACACACTGTTAACAAAGAAGGATGCCTGGAGAAATTATTTTGGGCTGATGGTATAAGTCGCTCGGATTACCAATGCTTTGGTGACGTAGTAGCCTTTGACTCAACATATAAGAAGAATAAATATAACAAACCACTGATGATCTTTTGTGGTATTAATCACCACCAGCAGTCTGTTGTGTTTGCATGTTGTTTGTTGAGTGACGAAACCAAAGATACTTACAAGTGGGTTTTGCGCACATTGGTGGAGGCTATGGATGGGAAGACACCTGCATCAGTTGTAACTGACGGTGATAAGGCATTGAGAAATGCAATTGTGGAGGTTTTCCCTGAGGCCAACCATAGATTATGTTCATGGCACCTTCAGCAGAACGCACAGGCCAATGTTAAAAGGAAAGAGTTTGTCAAGGACTTTGGTTATTTGGCCACCGCCAATGTTGATGTTGAGGAGTTTGAGAGTCGTTGGGCTAAGTTGGTGGACAGATGTGACCTATTGGAAAACGAATGGGTTAAAGAACTATATTCCAAACGCCATCTTTGGGCAAGCGCACACTTGAGAGGGAAAGTCATGTGTGGATTCACCTCGACCTCACGATGTGAGGGTATAAATTTGTATGTTGAAAGTTATGTTAATCGGAAGTATAACTTGCTTGAGTTTATTCAACATATCCACCAAGCTTTGGACTCAATAAGATATAATGAACTCCAAGCAGATTACAACTCACAATTCGGTCAATTCGTCCTGTGTACTGTGCACGGTCAACTAGAAAGGTCTGCAGCTGACTTGTACACGAAAGAAGCCTTTACTATGTTTCAAATGGCATTGCATGAGGCATGTGCTTGGACGGTTGATGAGTCTGAAGACATTTTTGGTATGTGGGTTTACAAGGTTAAAAGATATAGGGTTAGCGGCAAGCGATATCGTATACGTTATGACCCGGATCTTAGCAGGCAAAAGATGCAGTGTGAGTGTGGCATGCTAGAGTCTTATGGCTTGCCTTGCCCTCACATGCTTTGTGTGATGGCTTATGAGGATTTAGATGGTGTGCTTCCTTCCGTTGTTTACAAGCGGTGGACAAAGAGCGTTAAGGAAGCTGAATTTCAACATATGTCAAATATGGGGGGGTCGTCTCGCCATAATCAGACTGACGTGATGAAATCTAGAATGACGTCTCTTGGGAACAGTTTGAGGTGGCTCAACTACCTTGCCTCCGAGCGAACTGAAGACTTCTATGCGATTCGAGATCAGGTGCATAGGATGATTGGAGAGTTGGAGCTAAAGCGTGCAAATGAATCAACAACTATGGAGGAGAGTGACTTTGATGTGCGTGATATTACAGTGTTACCGACAAGTGGTGGGCTAGCGAGTCGGACTAGTGGGATATCTAGACCTTGAAGGTGTGGGAGATGCAAACAGCCTGGGCACAATTGAGCCACATGCATAGTGGGTACCAGATGACTCACCCGTGGGCTCATCGGTCAATCTGTGGCAGGTTAGTAGTTACATATAACACTCCCTTATTTTAAAGATCTTGAAAATTTGAATATATGTTCAACAGAGATGATGTATTGTACATTTGACCAGGATTACGAGTAACTGCTTCCACATCGTGTTGTATTGATGTGCAAAACCGTCATGATATAATTCTGCGGTATGTTCAGAGATATTGTTGAACTAATTACATTATTGAACTAATTACTAGTCTAATTATTATCTTGTTAGTTTTGCTGTACATTTTAGATCTTCCAACTATTATCATGTTAGTTTTGTTGTAGAATTTAGATGCTTCCAACTATTATAGCTCCATAGAAACTTAATCAGATGTTGTTTGCTTAAGCAGCATAAATTTTGACTCCTTGCTGGTAGCATTTATTTTTCTTCCTTACTGTTATTGCAGTTGTGGTTTCCTCTGCAGTCAGTTCTCCATCCGGGTTCTCCTGGTCAATCAATTTTCCAAAGGCACGTTATATTTTACAGTTTAGCTTGTCAATAAGAAATTTCATCCCTTACATATTGTGAACCTGTGTTCTAGAATTAATTTTGTGATGCTTATGAACCTTGCAGTTCGTAGGATTACATTAACACATCCAGCTCTGGTGAATTTATGTTGGCATGCATAAAAATTGGGGTTTCCAAGTATTATTTGGATTTGTAGCCGTTCATTTGTCATTAAACAGGAACTTTGGTGATGAGAGTTGTCTGCCCAAACTCTTCTGCACAAGCTAAACGCTTGAGGAAGGTATTTAGTAATTTTTGCTTTTTGCTTCCTGCATATCATTGTAGTTTATATGTGAGTGTTTTGGGGCAGAATAGAATTAGTATAACAACCTTTTTTTTTTTTTTTTTTTTTTTATGAAAATCTAACTTAAGAATGTTGAAATAGTTGAAGTATTGGAATGTTAATCTCGTTTGGTTTTAGTAGATTGTCATTTTATGTCAGGAAAAGATTGCAAGTTTTGCAAAATTTCTAATTTGAGTTTCTTTGACGTGTTTGAAATGTTATATTTTAAATTTCTTTTGTATTCTCATTTATATTTTTATTGTTACGGTTTGGTGTTGGAACAATTGAGTGGCCAGACTCCAGTCTATGATTGTTTATGCCCATCTTGATATATCATATTTGGGTGCGCACATGCGCAAAGAATGTATATAAATTTTTTTTTCTATATTAATTGTTAGGTTGTTTGGATTTAGGCATAATGGAAATATTGCATGCTTTGCAATGTGATGGTTGACAAGGCGATGCAACTTCTTGAGAGTGAATTAAAGGTGAAGGAATATGAATTGTTGAGAAGAAACCTCAGCGAAACTGGCTGGTTTGCATTCGGTACTGAGTATCACTTTGTTATTGGAATCAACATAGAAGCTTCCTGCTGCATCGTTATAGAATGCAATATTAATTACATAAAATTTAATTAGGAAACCTTTTTAAACTATCTTGTTTCAAAGAGATAAACAGGCATTAACCTTTGCGTGTATCATATTATTGGTTGCAATTTTTTTATTTCCATGCTACCTTCTGTGACTGCTTTTCACCTTACATATGACCTTTGCATGTATCATATTTCATTATTCTGCTAATTTCTGTTGTTGCTTGTCACTTTACAATATGTTCATACTTTATGTTACTTGCTTCTAAGTTTGACTACTCAATATATGCTAAAAGATGTGGCTTGTTTCTTGTACCTAATCTCAGTTTACCTCTTCCAGGTAGTATCCTTCAACTGGTATCTATGGAATGGATTTGTCTGTTGTTTTAGGACGCCTGGATACTGGGTTGGTCGACGCCCAAGGTGCAAGTCTCGGGTTGGAATCCAGCACAGCATCACTAAAGAGTATGCAATGAAGTGGTATCTAAGCAGTTGCATTGCTTAAGAGAATGTGTATCTACCCTGAAAAAGTTGTATTCGTTTCTCACGGTGAATGTTTGATATTACTGTTGATGTGTTCCCTATTAGTCCAAAACAGCGCACTTGATAATTACTTGATAATTGCTTGATAATTGCTTGCTGTTCATCATTTTAGTTAATTTATAGCCTTAGGTAGAATATCCAATGCAATGATGTATTTAATTAAACTCCGGACTGCTGAGCACAATGGTAGAATACTCGTGTTCTTCTTGCATTGTCTAAGAAGAAGCTTGTCTGGATACATAGTCCATTTCTCTATAGGTGAACAACTCATTTTTTCCTCAGGTAATTTTGAGTCAACTGAATGGAATTGAAATTTGCTATTTTTTTATGATTTACAATTGCATTACATTGGTTTTGTTCTAGATTACGGTCTTGAATGATGCATGGTTATTTTATCTTCTCCAATAACGTGCATAGTTGGAAATTTAGCCTTGAAGCTTCTTTCTCCATTTCATTTCTCTGATTCATTTTTTCAATCTCCCTTTACCTTACATTAAAAAAAAAAAAAAAACAAGGATTCCATATATAACTAAATTCTTTTAACATACTGGCCAGTTGGTGGAAACAAGCCTGTATGTTTTTTTGGTGGTCCTTTCTTCGTTGCAAAATTTCTATCAATTTTGATTTTATTATATCTCTCAACCAACACTCCTATCGTTTGGGTCTCTTACACTTATTCTAAAATGGTACATATTTGTCTCTGGTCTCTACAATCTTAGGTTCTTGCTTACTGCATTTTAGGATTCTAATTGGCTGTACTTTCCTAACCTTTCATCAAATGATGGTGTGTGTTATGCAAAATTAAGAATTCCTTTAGCTGAAGAAGATAGTGTTATGTCAGCATATGAATTCGCTTTGCTAATGACACTAGATTATAGTCATTTAAGCACTTGGAGATACGTACAAAGATACTTAAATCCTACATTTGTAAACAAATTAGATCGAGGGGGCAACATGTCTAATGTTCGTTAAAATATGTTTTTACAATGTAAACTAGAATGCTCGCACACTACAAACGCCCCCAAACCCCATTCAACGTGAAACCATTCATACAGCGTAGATGTCATTAAACAACGTAAATTTGGTCCGTCCCACCTAAAGCTAATGCTCATTGAAACATGACTACAGAAGTCAAATTCAATTTAACAACTAATTTTACTGAAGATGATTATAATTGAAATTTATGGAAACTTGTTAAACACATCTTCAACCGCATCGACCTCTGTCTTCTTGCCCCCCCAATTGATACTGAACAAGCATTCTGCAATACTTGTGTCAATGCGTTGACAGCAGCTTCAGTTGTCTTCGCAAGGTTAGAGACAACTGCAACCTTCTTAAACCGCTTACGAGATTTTGTTTCAATTGTCATATGGCATTAGAATCTGACTAGCAATACGGTTAAGGGAATCTTAGATGTTTGTCAGTAAAGCTGAGTGTTAGTCTGAAAATAATTATTTCACTTCGAATAAAAAATTAGATAAAATAATTTCATTTTAATAATAAGAGATACCTGCAAAACCATGGCTACCAGTTAACCATGTAAGAGATGTGCATGACAATGAAATACTCTGATTTGTTGTCCTGTTACTGGCATGTTTCAGGTTAACACATGCCATATGTAATATGCAGGATAATACAATATGTATAACATTCTATAGTAAATTTTAAAAAATAGTAGCAGTCTCACCTTTCTGTTCCTAGGGACATAGCATCCAACCAACTTAATAAGTTATTCCAAATTTAGAATGAAGCATACAACCAACTTAATGGAGAGCAAACGACACATGTAATGTTGAATACTAATTACATGACAAATAGCATGTTAGGTACCTCCAGTAAACAAATAACACAAAACGCTAACAAACAGTTGTAAAAGTGATGTAAACCAATCAACATTTGCAAAGTATATGTCAATTAAAAAAATTTACGATATTTATATGACTAAGTATAAGCGTTTGATGAACTAAACTATATTTTCAGTCGTGAGAACAAAGATATAACTATATTGTATTTCCCTTGCCACTAATAAAAAACTTGAACTTTATTGCTAATCTGAGAAAATCATGGCTTCCCTCATCAGTATATCAGTCCCCATTATCTTTATTTGGTATTTGTAAACAGTGAGAAGAAGAAGAGAGGAAGAAGAGAGGGAAGGAGTAACGGGAGAGGATTTGAAAAGCCAGATAACCCATTTAGGGTTGGCACAATAATATATATAGGGAATAGACTAACAATAAGAATAGACAGGGTTACCCTTACTACAAATA